>JAPKLX010002594.1:0-12569 GCA_026898415.1 Leonotis leonurus
TCTATCCGTAGGGTTCCCAACAATGAGATCGGATGGATGGCTATCTATCCATTTTCTTCTTCTTTTCATTTCTTCTTCAGAGATTTCGATCTCTATCTCTTCGGGTGGATTTTCGAATTCAGGGTGATCTATGGTAGGTGCATCAAAGAGATCGTTAGTATTTAAATCAATGCATGATACTTCATTTACCAATTGTTGAACAGATGGTTGTTGAGTTGAGGGAGGGGAAAGAGTATTTTGTTCATCAACAGTTGGTTGAGAATGTTCATGAGAAGTTCCCCCTTCATTTGTTTCCCCTAGATGAGTGAGTTGTCCATCTGTTCCCCCTTGCTGTGAGTTTTCTCCAGCAGGTTGATTATTGGTTTCTTCTTCATCTTCATCTCTTCGTGGACTCCATAGTAGAATGTCATCGACTAGACAATCTGTGGAATTTCTCAAGGTTGAGCGAGAGTTATCATCCTTTGAATAACTGCTATCTGTTCCTGAGACTTCAAAATTGGTTTCATCAAAAACAACATGTGGTGTTACTTCCACAACAAGAGTTCTTTTATTAAAAACCCTATAAGCTTTACTGATTTCAGAATATCCTAAAAATATTCCTTGATCACTTTTGCAGTCAAAGGTTTTTAATTGAGATTTCCCATTGTTGTGAATGTAACATTTGCAACCAAAAGATTTAAAATAAGAGATCTGAGGCTTCCTGTTGTTCCATAGCTCGTATGGAGTTTTCCCATGACGTTTTTTCATAACAAATCGATTTTGAGTATAGCAGGCGGTGTTGACTGCTTCAGCCCAGAACTTCTTTGGGAGATTGATTTCATTCAGCATGGTTCGAGCGGCCTCCTTGAGCGATCTGTTGCGTCTCTCTACAATCCCATTTTGTTGAGGTGTTCGAGCTGCTGAAGTTTGATGATGAATTCCCATTTTTGAGCAGTATTCTTCGATCATATGATTGATAAATTCGGTTCCACGATCAGATCGAATGGTGATGATAGATGACTCCTTTTGATTTGAAAGTTTGTTGAGGAGTTCGGGTAGTTTCTCTAGTGTTTCTCTTTTCTTGAACATAAAAATAACCCAAGTAAATCTAGAGAAATCATCAATAACAACAAGAGTATACTTTCTACCGTTAACACTTAATGGAGATACAGGTCCAAAAAGGTCTAGATGTAGGAGCTCTAGAATTCTTGAAGTGGAGTGGGCTGCCTTTGTAGAAAATGAAGCTCTTGTTTGTTTTCCCGCTTGGCAAGCATCACATTTATGATCTTTGTCGAATACTTGATTGGGTAGACCTTCAACCAAATTGTCCTTCACCAGCTTGTTGATTGTCTTGAAGTTCAAATGGCTCAATCGTTTGTGCCACAACCAGCTGGTTTCTGAATTTGATTTTGTCACTAGACAGGTTTCACTTTGATTGTTCCATTGTACAATATACAACCTGTCCTGCAAAATCCCAGTAAGAAGAATTTCTTCTCCTTCTATGTTTTTGACAAGACACTTGTTAGCGGTGAATTCTACTCTCTTGTTATTAGCACAAAATTGGCTAATTGAGAATAGATTGTGATTTAGTCCTTCAACATACGATACATTTAAAATAGTAGTGTTACCAACTTGAAGGTCACCATAACCCTTTGTGTATCCTTTTGAGTTTCCTCCAAAGGTAACAATTGGTCCAGTGCATTCTTTGTAGTTGATTAACAATTCTTTGTTGTATGTCATATGTTTGGAGCATCCACTATCAAGTATCCAATCTGCGCCCCGAGCTGTGCGTGTCCTTCTCATCGATCTCCTATCCTGCACAGAAAGTTCATTTAGCTACCCCACTGAATGAGGGAGCTTTGTTAGTAGACAATGTTCCTTTTGGAACCCATATTTGTCTAATTATTGTGACATTCTGTGACGGTCTGACTTGTTTCCCACTGAAGTCGATATACACAACTTTCTTCTTGACAGGTTGTTGATTTGACACAGCTTATTTTCTAGGAGCAGGTTGATTGAAAGGGGCAGATCGTTGCCTCCGGTTGAATAACAGGGGAGCTCGCTGATGGTTGTCCTTTTGTGCAGGTTGATTGATCCCTTGAGCAGGTGATTTTCTTTGTTGAAAACCAATTCCTTGTGTAGTGAACCTTTGTTGTTGCTGTCCTTGATCCTTGATCAAAATTGCTTGCGGCTATTTTGCATTGTTGTTGAGATTTACTATCTTGTCTTTCCCTTTTTCCTTGACAAAGTTTCCTTTAGGTGGACCTTTGTCAACTCCATTAAATCCAATACCTCCACGATCTGATGATCTCTTTTGCATGTCATTAATAAGATGGACTCTATCTGACTTTTTGTGAATGTAATAATTGAGCATTGCATTCAAATTTTCCATCTTATTGTTGGCTGAAGATTCTCTTCCCATTAGGTCAGAAATTTTGGCAGTGAGAGCGTAGACTTCTTCACTTTTGTTCTTGATTTGCAGGAGCATCGCCTTTTCTCTATCGTTAAATGAAGCACTTACTTTCTTCATTTCTTGAATCGTATTAGCCATTCTTCCATTTTCCTTTATGGCATGTTTGAACATCTTGTTCAATCTTGCATGATCTTCCATGAGTTTGTTAAAATCTTCAATGGAGAGATCGTCTTCTTCTTCTTCATCTATCTCCTCGTTGTCACCCGAATCATATATAGGTGAGTTAGAAATAGGAGAAGAACAATTATTTACTACCTCATTGTCGTCGAGTCCATTGTCATGACCCATGAGACATTCATCCCATTCTTCATCCTCTTCGGCGATGAAGGCTTCATCGTTTTCGGATGAGCTGTCGGTTAATGTTCTTGAAGCAGATTGTTCTTCAGCAAGCATGGCTTTGCGTTGTTCTCTAAGCTTCTTGTCTCGCTTGCTTCTAAGCTCCTCTCTTTCTGCTTTGGAGATATCGGGGCAGTCCGTCTTGAAGTGACCTTTCCTACCACATTTAAAGCAGGAAAATTCAGATAGGTCAGCCTTAACAAATGAGGTGGATTTTACCTCATTCTTTTTCTCAGGTCGATCTCCAGATCGATCTCTTCCTTTGAAATTTCTGTTGTCTTTGTAGAGGCGTTTATATCTGTTAGCCCTAAGCTCCATCTTTTGGAATCTTTGAGCCATGAGTGAGTACTCCTCGAAGTAGTTTTTGGTGGGATAGTTTTCATCATCTGAGCTAGATGCTTCTTTTACTATCACGATTGGTGAGGACTTCTTTTCAACTTCCTTTTCTTTTAACTTGGCCTTGAAGGCAGTATCTTTTTCCTTCATTCCTGCAGCAGAGGGTTTACTAGAGGAAGAATTAGAGTGGCCATGAATACGATTGATTTCGTACTCATTGCCCGTTAGTAAATCAAATAAGGAATCAGTGGTAAGAGAATTAAACTCTTGCATCATGGGATGCATGGCTGAGTAGATTTCCCAAGTAGCAGGTAGAACACGAATGACTTTCAAGTTTTTCTCTCGTTGAGAATACTTGTTTTTGTCGATGATGGCTATTTCAATCAATACTTCTGTGAACCGGTTCTTCATTTGAGCTATGGTCTCTCCTGACTTCATTTTGAATTCTTCAAATTTGTTACAAGCAATAGACAGTTTGTTTTCTTGTATGATGTCTGATCCACGGCTAATTTCTTTGAGTACATCCCACATCTCCTTTGCAGTTTGAAGATGTCTGATTTTGGCCAAGTACACGCCTCTTACTGTACTCGAAATTAGACCATTGGTGAAGTCATCAAGTCCAGCTTCTTTTCTTTCTTCAACAGTGTATTCGTCAATAGTCTTCTCCTTTTCAACTATGACCAGTGAGGGAGTTGGACCAGTTCCATCTTTTATCTCAGCACTTCCCTTGTTCATAATCTTGATGGGTCCATCAGTAATGACTTTCCACATTTTGATATGTTGTGCTCGTAAACACATCTCAATTCTGAAACTCCAGTCTTCATATCCAGCAATGGAGAAATCCTCACAAGCACGTATCATCTGTCCTTCCATAACTTCAAGGTAGATGATTAAATAAATGCAAGTGCAATATGCTGTGAAAACGTTTTTCAAGATCTATCCAAGATGACCACACAGAGATAATCTCTTGTGAATTAGAAACAATGGTCAAAATGAACCACTGCTCTGATACCACTTATTGGTCCCGAAAGAGCTAGATTGGTGTAGGGGGGGGGGGGGGAATACACCAATTCAACAACTTTTTAGGTTTTCTTGTACAGTACTTAAGTATAAGGCTTTAGCACTCTTAATAACTTAAGATAGCTTGACGTAGTAAGATAAATCTTCTTATTAGGAAGATTAAGTCTTACTCAAATAATACCTTATATGTGAATAACAATAATCAAGAGACACAAACACAAATTTACACTTGATTAAAGTTGTGTGCGGAATTTGGTGGTTAATGCTCTTTTTAAGATGAAAACGTTTTCTTTCTCGAAGAGTTAACAACCCAGATTTATATGTATGAGTATGAAGAAGATGAAGGAGGAGTAAAACAGAAAGTAAAGAACACAAGAGTTAACGTGGTTCGGGATAAACTTCCCTACGTCCACGGCTCGATAAAAACTAGATCGAAATCAACTAAAGTCTCCTTTCTTTTTACTCGTTGAGTACGAGCCACAAGCTTTATCACAACTAGATAAATACTTGTGATTACACTTCTTCTTCCTAAGATTGAGAACTACAATCTAGGAATATAACTGAATCAAAACTAGATCCTAACTTTGGGTTTTGAAACAAACAAATATCCAGAAAGTAATAACTTCAAGAACTGTAAACACTCAAGAGAATTCTTGATTTTGAAGGAGTGCTTTGAACGATGAAAGCTTGAAGTATTTTGAGCAGAGTAATGGCAGTTTTTTCGCTTGAATTCTCGTGCACGTTTCTGGAAGAGAAGGTGGTATTTATAGCCTCTTTGAAGAAACTATCCATTGGAGAAGAAGTAGTCCTTCTTCATTGCATTAATGACTGCATTAAATGCATGGCAGTGTTGTTGAAACACGCGCTGTCAAAATGAGAGTGGTTACCACCTTTCATGAGATTTCTCAATGTATTGTCATACTGGGAATGATTCATCGTACTGAGATTTTGATATTCTTGTACTTCATTCCTTAAAGCATGCTGTTGATGTGACAATACAAGGAGTGGTTGACTTGTGACAAATTTAGGTATGTCGGCAGTCCACCGTAGTTATTGTGAGGAACAGCTTGAATTTGATATCATAGCAGCTCGCTGATTTTTGTGTTGAAGCTTTATCTCATTCTTCTTCAACTGGAAGCAGCCAGATCGTTTTTAGAATCAAACGATCTGCTATATGGATGTTGAGATGATAAGATCGTTTTTGGATAAAAAATGATCTGTTGCTGAATAGACCAGTTGGTTATACTTCTTTTGAACGCGCTGCTTCATCCTCTTGTAATGTTTTGATAACGATCTTGTTGAGGAAAGAATGCAGCGGGCTGTTCCTTCTGACGAGCTGCCAAAATAACTTGTAGAATACAAGCTTATTTTGTACCATTTGAAAATTCGAACTCTAAACTAGAGAATCAGATCGTTATAAGTAAACTTGAAACTTCAAGCTACTTTTACAAATGTTATCTGTTTAAGACATAATCTAGAAAATGAAACCAAAGCAAGCAAGATGGAATGACAGCTCGCTGTAATTACGAGAAGCAGATCGTTAATTACCTGGAAAACGATCTGCTCTCTGTTTAACGAGCTGTCTTACATGAGGGAATAAACACTTGCAATAATAACTATCATTGTGTCCAGGATATTTAATACAAGAATAAGACAGATCGTTATTTACTTTTAACAAAACGATCTGCTTCTTTTATACTTAAGATAATCCTTAATAGATGACAATGACTATTAGGTTTCCAAAACAACAAAGTGTAGTTTCGAGTAGCATCATCAAAACCAATATAAATTTCTGGGGTTCCCAACAATTGTGAAGTAACAAAAACTGTACTATCGATTCTCTCTGAAATAGTTTGTTAATGGAAGTTATTTTCATTGCAATTCCTTCGTCATTTACTTTACAACACAAGAAACCACTAGTATGATATTGTAGTTTCTACATGGTATCACGAGATGGTAAATCTTGATCGATCACTGGGAGATAATGGCGAAGACCAAGCGAGTACCATGGAATGTTCTTCTAAAGGACGAATGGCGAAACAATCAATGAAATGAACGAGAGGATGAAGTTGAGGAATCTGTTGATGAGATGGAGAATCAACAGACTGACAGAGAGGAGGAGACTCAGATATGGCAGCAGCTGGATGAGAAGCGCCTGCAAAATATATTACGAATTCATAATGTTGATCATCCAGGTATGCAGTTGGTGTCGGTTCTTCTTACTGAGGATAACTTTCTTAATTGGAGTCATTGTATTAGAAGAGCATTAGGAGCTAAATACAAATTAGAGTTCCTAGATGGTAGGTTACTTGCACGGGCACCAGATTCACAACATTATGATGATTGGATGCGTGCGGACTATATGGTCACATGCTGGATTGTTAATTATATCTCTAAGGAATTGGTTAATGCTTTTACTCACATAGATAATACTAGATCGCTTTGGGAGGCTCTATGCCAACGTTTTGGCTGCAGCAACGGTCTTAAGATATATCGTTTGGAGAGGGAGGCTACTGGATTTAGTCAAGGAAACATGAGTGTTTTGATGTATTTTAACAAGTTGATTGTTCTTTGGCATGAGCTCGATATGTTGTTGGCTTCTATGGAGAAGGCACCACAGCGTGAAGATCAAAAGAGGCTTATGCAATTCCTTATGGGATTGAATGGATGCTATGAAGCTGCGGGTAGCTAAATTTTATTCATAGACCCGTTGCCTACTGTGAATAAGGCGTATTCCTTGATTCTTCAGGTTGAAGACCAAAGGAGGATCACAGAAGGAGGTGGTGAGGTTGCATCTCAACTCTTATTGAATACGGGAAAGGTTATGTACACCAATAACAACATTCGTTGGTCATGGAAAGTAGGTTTCTATGAGGCCAAGGAAAACCAAGGAAGAGAAGGCTAAGTTGTATTGCTCTCACTGCAAAATACATGGCCATGAGGAAGTTGATTGTTTCAAGCTTCATGGCTACCCTGATTGGTTCATGAAACTCAAAGGGACCAGAGGAAAATCTAAGATCAATCACCTTGATGCAGGTGGTTTGGATGATCCAGTTGACAACCCCCAAGGAAATAACAACTCTAATGATAGTGTATGCAAGCTTATTCAGTCAGAGATTGCTAAGTAGGCAAAAGGTGATCCGGTTGGTACATCACAGCATGATGTAAACATGATTCATAAGTCCACACATGATGATATTCCATTTGGTGGCTATTATGCCTTTAATGTTGGAGAAGGTAGTGCTACTTCTTGGATCCTGAATTCTGGAGCAACTACTCATGTATGTTGCAATCCAGCTCTTCTTCATTTGGTGAGAAAATTAACCTACAAGCATGATCTTCATTTGCCAGATGGAACTACTAAGACAGTATACTATAAGGGTGAAGTCAATCTCAATGATGATGTTACTCTTAAAGACTGTATGCTCCTAATTTTACTAACAATCTTATATCAATAGCTCAGATGAACAATGACTTAGGACTTAAATGTGTTTTCCTAAAGTCTCATTGTGTTTTTCAAAGGGAGAGAAATGATAGAGTGTTAGCTATTGTGAAGGCAGTTAGAAATCTCTCTGTGTTCAATTCACACTTGCAAAAGATTGGTGGGAATACTTTCTCACACCAATCTAATCTCACAATTCTGGAATGGCATGAGGTTTTGGGTCATGCATGTTTGGATACTCTACAACATATACCACAGTTGGACAGAATTCACAAAGAAGGATGTTGAAGCTTTGGCACAGTGTGAGGTATGTCTTAAAGCTAAACTTGCTCGAAGTTCTTTTCATGTGCTGCATAGGAGGTCAGTTGAATTATTTGAACTCATTTATATAGATGTTTGGGGTCCATACACCTGTGACAATATATGCAATGCTATGTTCATGCTCACCATAGTTAAGGATCATTCTAGGATGATATGGACATATATGATGCATTCTAATAGTCAAGTCTACACAATTCTTAAGGGTTTCTTTGCACTGATTAAGACTCAGGTTGGTAAAGATGTTAAACAGATAAGGACTGACAATGATTGTGAGTTTCTTAATCACAATATGCATTAATTGCTTATGGATCTTGGGATCATTCATCAACGGTATTGCGTTTATACACCCCAACAAAATGGGGTTGTAGAATGAAGACATAGAACACTTTTACAAGTAGCTAAAGCTTTGATGATTCACAGTCAAATTCCTCATAAATTTTGGCCTTTTTCCTTGCTCATGGCTACATGGATTCTAAACCGTATTCCGAGTAGAGTGTTGGAGTGACACAGTCCTAATTCTGTCTTATTTGGTCAAGAACCGGAGTTACACAATACTCCAAGATTTGGATATTTGGCTTATGCAGTGAGTTTGGATCCACATAGAACTAAGTTTTCTAATAGAGCTGAGAAGTGTATATTCTTGGGGCACTCACCTAACCACAAGAGTTTTATTCTATACCAAATGGAGGCTTCCAAGATTATTGTATCAAGAGATGTTAAATTTTTCTCTTCTACAAATCCATATGAAGAGCAACCTGCTCATAAGAATATCCCTCCTGCATTTTCTTTTTTGTCTTCACAGAATGATACATATGATGAACACAGTACTAAAGCTGGTGAGGCTGACATTGAGGTTGATGAATTGATCACAAATGAAGATAGCCATTCTTCACAGACTAAAGCAGTTGTTGAACCAGATATACAACTCAGCCATGATATTGATCAGTCTATTGTTGTTGCTCCTTCACATACTAGGGTAAGGCAAAGTGCTAGGATATCTAAACCACCCACATGGATGCCTAATTATGTTGGTTCTACATCGTTTTCATCCCAAGTACCATCTGTAGTCCATGTTCCACCTACATTTACCTATATTCTCACACCACATTTATCTACACATCATACTGCTTTTTTAGTAAATGTCACTAATATTCAAGAGCCAACATCCTATAAACAGGCCAACAAGTATATTGAATGGACAAAAGCTATGGATGTTGAACTTGCGGCATTGGAGGAAAACAACACTTGGACTCTCACTAAGCTTGCTCAAGGTAAAAAACCATAGGGTCTAAATAGGTTTACAAGGTTAAGGTTAGGAGTGATGGTGCTGTAGAACGTTTTAAAGCAAGGTTGGTTGCTAAGGGTTTTTATTTAGTGTTTTTGTTGCGTTTTAGCTCGTTGTGTTGTCGTGTCTAGGTCTTTGTTTTTATGTTTTTCGTATTGTTTTAGTTTATTTTTACGCCAGTTCTTATTTTGTAGTGTATGATGCAGGATGGAGTGAAAGATGATGGATTTCAGCTAGGAGTAGTGCTGAAGAGGCCGTTGGTGCAAAGCCGGGCAAGGAAGAGGCGAGACGAGCATGGCACGGGATAGAATCGAGCACAAGGAAGTTGACTGTGCAGCCAACGATCGTTGGGCTACAGAATCAACGAAGACATAAAGGTGCAACCAGCGATCGCTGGGAATGCTGCAGCGAGACAGAAGGCGCCAGCCAGCGACCGCTGGCAGGCAGTTATGAGCGTCCTTTAAGTTGTTCTTGGCATCATTTTTAGATGGCAATCCCTATGTAACTTGAAGATATTCTCAAACACTTGATTTTTACTACTTTCTTAGTTTAGGATGTAGTGAATTCCGATGGATTGAAGTGGAATCCGACTTTGGATCCTTACATTTCAATTAGTAAGTTTCCTTCCTATGGTTTCCTTTTGTGATTCTACCTTGTATATGATGCTTGGTTAGATCCTTACTAGGATTGGGTGTTTATGTTCTTATTTGATATTTATTGGATCTATGCCCTTGATTAACTTATTTTGTATGGAGTTTAATGCTTGATCACTATTGAATTCATATGTTTATGTTAAGTAGATTGATTATTTGCTTGACATGAGACCTAGGGTTAATCAACATTATTCTTAACCAAAAATGTAAGAATAATAATTTATATGAGATTAAGTAATTACTAGAGGTGTGAACTGTATACGAAAGTAAAGATCACGGCTTAGTGTATTAATACGAAAGTAATTTGCTAAGCAACCTTTGGTGTTCTTAATCGAATATGGATGCATGATCAATTAGACATTGAATAGGAATTAAGCATCTGATCCTAACGCTTCAATCCATTGGTATTCGTTTAATTGCTTTTTATTTTTATTTATAGTTGTTACATCTCATAGTCATAGTATGTTTAAGATTTCATCTTTCACATTATAGTACTCGCACTTGATAGCCCTGCATAGTCTTCATTTGAGACACGACATTCGGGTCGGCTAATACGTATAGAATTTTATTTAATCAATTCAAGATACGTTTTTAATCGAAAAAAATTTGGCACCGTTGCCGGGGAAGGCTATAAGCATATTAGTTGCTAGTACTTTTGTGTTTGTTTGTCTTTATTTGTTTGTTTGTATTGTATTTGTTTCGTTTTCTTATTTTTGTTTATGTTTGTTTTTTTTTCGTGATTGTGTTTATTTTTCCTTTGTTAGGTGTTTCCAACCGCAAGTTGCATTTGACCTCTCTTTTGTGGTGTTAGGTAGTGTATGCACGGACACTGAAGTTTGAATAAAAGATTGGCACACGTGCTTGTCAACGTACATCGTAGAAGAGACTTAAAATCAGTCACCCTAGAAGAGGAGGTTGGAAATGGGAACGCGTTGATTTGGGATACTAGTCTGATCACTCGGAAAGCACTCCTCTAAAGATTCCGACATTGATTGGAGTGAAGCAAGTTCGAGAACAGTAATGGCTACAAGAAAGATGCGTGATTTGGCTAGGCCAGTCATTGGAGCTGCTGCATCGCCCATTGTACTGGGCAAGCAACAAGGAATTATGAGCTGAAGAGCATCCACTTCAACCAGTTTCCCTCCTTCTATGGAGTGTCGACTAAAGATGCATTGAACTTCATCAGGGAGTTCTATGCAATAGTTCGAACCTTTCCACTTGGAGGTTTGACCGAAGATCAGCTCCAGATGCGTTGTTTTCCCTACACACTGAAGGATAGAGCCAAGACTTGGTTCATTTCGTTGGCTCCCAATTCACTTCAGAATTGGAATCAAGTTTCCGAGAAATTCATGTCTAAATGAGAAATTCACTTCAGAATTAGAATCAAGTTTACAGATGCAGTGTCCCCACCACAACTTATCTCCGGAGCTACTTAACCAGTTCTTCTATGAGAGCCTCCACCAGAATTTCTAATATATGGTGGACAATGCAGCTGGAGGAGATATCGGGGCAAGAACTGTAGAGGAGCTAACAGAAATCTTCGAGAGTATGGCTGGAAACTCTCAACAAAAGAGCTCACGAGATCCGAAGAAGAAAGTGAATGAAGCAACCTCGAGCAATGATATGGTGAGACAGTTGGCAGAGCTCACTAAACAAGTTCAGGCCATCCGGACTGCGGATGAGCAACCAAGGAAGGCTCTTGCTAATGAGACTGTGGGATTTGTGGAGAGTCTGGGCATGGTGTAAATATTTGTGCACGTGGAGTTGATTCCAGGGTGGAATATGAAGAGAAAATGAATGCTCAAGTAAATGCTCTTCAAGGATTTCAACCAAGGCCAAAGTTCGATCGTTATTCGAACTCTTACAATCCCGAATACCGTTATCATTCCAATCTCTCATGGAGGTAACCGGTTCCACAAGGGCAACAAATGCAACCTCAACAAGGTTTTCATCATCCCAGTAATCGATGGGATGTATGCAGAGACGAGGACAGAGAGCAGACCCCAGCGATCGCTGGGTCTGCAATTCCAACGAGTTTTAGACTCCAGCATCCTATTTCCTTCCTAACCTAACATATTTTCTCTTCTCTTTTTCCCTCCTAAAAGAACTCTACCACCAAATCCTCCAATTCCTCCATTTTTCTCCCAAATTTCCCCTTTAAATTCCCAAATCCTCCTTACCCATATCATTCTCTACACTTTCATCCAAAAATTTTCCAATTCCATCCATTAAATCCCCAACTTCAATTCCTCCATATTTTACCAAAAATCTTTACTTCCTTTACCCCAAAACCACTCTAACCTTCTAAAATGCCAAAGAAGACGAAGAGGTCGCATGAGCATGAGGTCGTAGAGGAGGAGGAGGCCGACCAACCTGAGGTGAACATCCAAAGGCTCTTTCCAAATAACAAATTCCCCCTTTATAACCGTGATGAAGGTGATATCTTTGACCGCTTGTATGATTTACCTTTTAATCTTGGACATCATTATGATTGTGATTTGTTTACTCGTTAAATGTTCGTTCTCAACTCCGTAATTATTTGCGCACTTTGGGATTGTTGAAGTTAGCTGATAGTGGTCCGTTAGAAGGGTATGCTGATTTGTCATTTGAGTTTTTTGCATCTTTTTAATTGTATGATGACTATTGTTGGTCCCGAAAGAGCAAGGTTTGGTGTATGGGGGGGGGAATACACCAAATGCAAACTTTTCAGTTTACTTGACTAAT
>JAPKLX010002373.1:0-13575 GCA_026898415.1 Leonotis leonurus
TGTGACTTGCAAATACTTTCTTAAAAATGAAACATGCTCATGCTCAACTGTAATATAATTAAATCAAACTGATGTCTGCAGACAAAATCAATGAAATATACCATATCTACGCACTTCTTGTGTTGAAAGGTAGGCCTCCCCTTCAACACTATGACCGGCCAGTCCGCTCACTGGCTCACGGTCACATATGTGTACACAAACCCTTACCGGCAGCTCGTCCGGCATAGGGCCGATATCGTAATTCTCTCGTAGATAGACAATATGCATCATACTTTAAACATGCAAGTCACATCTTTTAAAATCACATGCATAATCAAACATTGCATAAATAGCATGCACACTTTAAAAGAAAATATGCCCACCTGACTGACTTATTCTATATAAGTCGAAGGCTCGCCTTCTTCTTTCTTGAGATCCGTTCCTCTTCTTTCAACTTCACTTGCACCTTAAATATATAAATTTGGAGTACATTAGAAAAACATTACTCCATAGTATCCCTTATCTTAACTTGATTTACTATCGGTTTACTCTCTTTCGGGTCATTGCATCCTTTATCTATTTCATTACGTACCATCTTATAACTACACATAATTATGCATTCTAAGCTCACCTACATACCTAACTTCATATTTAAGACTTCATACTTAAGAAATATGTATTCTTCATTTACACTTAAATTTTCCAACTTCTACATACATGGTTCTTTAAATCTAATAAATTCACACTATCCTTCATATTCTTCCCTCATAACAACTATGATATTAGATCATCCAATTAAATCCTCTACATATAACTTTGGATCATCCCCTTCTCCTAGCATTTTATGAATCTTAATGAAATGATAATTCTATCTTCAATCTCTTGATTTATCTATGCTTATTATCATCTAATTAACTCCTATTCATCATCATCTAAGCAAATTACCACCAACATATATGTAAACTATGAACTTCATTAACTCTTAGATTTTCAAAAATCCAATTCTAGTGCATGAAAAACTCCCCATAAATTATTCTAAGCTTTATTCATATCATTGAACTCAAATATAATCTCAAATTACACAAATAAAATAAAAATCTTATAGAACAAATTTGATGAAATTTTCGGCCACCATACATGTTTTAAGAAACTTGGATTTTGCTCTAATTTCTTACTCTAATCATGTTTATTGATGCCTAATGACACTTATCTATACTCAATTCAAGAAAATTCATCCAAATTCTAATAGTTCAAGATTAGGGTTTATGTAGGAGATTAAGGGAAAATCCAATTAACCATCATTTCATGAAATTCTTTTCATAATCTTACTTAGAACATGTATTTCTATCTATTTGCTACCACATAATTCAAAATCAAAACCATATATCATAAGCTATGGAACACAAAACTATCATGGATGAAAAGATAATCTTTCATCAATTTTTTACAACTAAAGATGTAGAGATGGTAATTATTTACCTCAAAGATGTCTTCTTCTTGAAATTTTGTACAAACTAAGCTTAATATTGTGATTATTGGAGAAGAGAAATTTTGGCTATGGTGGTGGTGAAGTGCACGAAATTGTGAGGAGAAATAAGGTGGTGATGATCATGAATAGTGGTGGAAACTCTCTTATAAGATAACTATAACATTTTTCTAATTAAATAATTAATTAATTAATTTCATACTTATCCAATTTCTAGAACCTTCTAGAACGTCTTGACTCCTCGTTTTTTGAGCCTCAAGATTTTAATACTGGATTACTCGTCTCGACACGAGAAGTTCACTGGTTCAGACCGTTCGTGATTCTGAGTTCGTATGAACAACTTATTCGAGTTTTAAAATACCGAATAAATTTAACTAAATAAATTCCTTTCTAAAACAATATTTTCTAGCAAAATTTCCATAATAATCTCTCCTATATACCTTAGAAAATCGGGCATAATTTGTAGGTATTCCTACAACTGTTAAATTCTCAAACTGAGTTTTAACCGAAAACTTATTTAATTATTGTCGAAATTGCGATAATAAATTTTTATTCTCTATTTTGTCTGTTTTCTAGCTTAATGAAATTTCTAATTCCATTTTTCTATATTATCTAATAGATAAAATTTTTCTCTTCTGAGGGGTATGCTTCGTCTGAGTTTATTCTATCTCAATCCCTTTCTTTAGCTCTAATATGGAATTAGTAAATTCCATTTTCTTTCTTAACAAAATAATCGAGATTCTTTCTTCTAAATCATATAATAGATTCCTCAAACTCTTCTTAATCTCATAATTATATTCTCTTAAGGATGCAATGCCCTAATTAAACCTTAATCATCATTTAATTACAGCTACAGTATTTCGGGGTACTACAGGGATATACAACATCCCTGGATCCTCTCACTTGAGTGGTAAATCCTTTTCGAGCACTACAGAGACTAGAAATCTTGTGTTGTCAGGGTATTGCACCTTCTTGGTACACAACTCTCGTAGGAATTTCGCGCATCTTGGTATAGTCGCATGTGCAGTGACAAGTGGCATGTTGACTTCCACTTTTTGGAACACCTTGAGTAGTTCCTTCATCTCTTCAACCTTTTTTGTCTTGGCCAACCATCTCGGGAAAGGTGGCTTGTAGTAGATGTTCTCCTCCAGAGGCTTCTTGGGCGACTTGGCTTTAGGTTTGGGCTCCAGCTTCTTCTCTCTGGTTCAGGCTTCTTGACTAGCTCCTCTAGCTCTGATGTCTTGTCCTGCTCCTCCTCAGCTTCAAGCTCCTCTGGTTCTACCATCTCCTTGGCAGGTTCCATTACTCGTTCGGGTAAGAGTTTGTCATTCCTGAGCATCACCGCGTTGACTTGTGGCTTGGGATTCACTTAGACTTGGGAGGGTAGTCCTCCTTGCTTGTTGTCCATCTTGACAATAGCCTGGGTGAAGTTGGAGATCTGGTTGGCTAGTGACTGTAAAGCTCCTCGACTTTTTGTCTTGAACTTCTCCAAGTCGTCGCTGAACTTGTTATGTTACTTGGTCAAGTTCTGAACTGTCTCGGATAGAGATGGGCCTCTTGGCTGAATTTGATGATGAGCCTTGGGTGGATCTTGGTAGTGATTTTCTCCATATCCTAAGTTCTCGTGGTTCCTCCATCATGGATTATAAGATTGTGAGTGGGGATCAAATCTTTGCCTTGGGCCTTGATTGTGGTTTCCTCCATTGTTGGTATGCCCAAAAGCATTGACTTCTTTTTCTCCTAGGGTGGGACATTCATCGGTCATGTGAGTGGTAGCATATCACAACTAGCACGCCTTGACATTCTTCTTGATGGTCGGTTTCATCATCTCCATCATCTGCTTCATGGTGGCACACAAGTCCGAGAGTTCCATCTTGGACTATGATGCGGAAGCATCTCCCACTGTCTTGGTCAAGGAGTGTGCATCATCTCGGGATTCTTCTTCCATGTCGTTCAACAGCCTGAAAGCTTCAGAAGGCTGCTTATTCAAAATAGAACCTCCACATGCGGCATTCAGAAATTGCCGCTTGCCAGGCCTCATTTCATTGACGTAGTACTGGATGAAGTCCTGGTAGGAGATATTGTGCTGCAGCACTTGGCCAACATGAGCTTGAATTTGTTCCAGTAGTCATAGAGTGACTCTCCGGCTCCCATTTGTATGGTGCACATCATTCTTCTTGCATTCTTGATCATCGACAAGCTGTTACTCTACTCAGAAATCAACACACTCCTCGAAGCGTTCACTCGAGAAGGTTTCTACTCTCCAGATCGTGTTCTAAGCTATTCGTGATCGAAATTACATCAACTCGATTCAAGTTTGTCTTATCGAGAAGAAGAAGGAGATCTTCGCTAGCTAATAGTTTTCTAGTGGATTGACGTGAAGAGATCCAGTTACAGTAATTTTCTGTAAGTTGTAAAGGGACACAACCCTTATTCGTGCATAAGTTTCAAACAGATTGTACTTGAAACTTGTGGCTCATTATCAACGAGTATAAATAAGAAGAGTATCCTAGTAGTGGATATCTAATCCAGTTTGGATTGGATCGTGGACGTAGGGGGTTTCCCGAACCACATAAAAACAACTATGTTATTTATTATCCGCATATTAAATTTCAGTTGTTTTATTCACTAACCAGCACATCCATTCAATCTACATTCTTAATCAATCTGCAAAATATTCGGTTTAAGATTTACAAAGGTTTTCTAAACAAGAGCATCGACTAAGTCCACCATATTCCGCGCACAACGCTCTGTTAGGGAACAAGATTACTCTTGATCACTGCCCAGTGTTATTCACCAGAGCGTTTCTATCTGTACAGAATAAGATCGATCTAGTCATCGATTAAACTATTCACCTTACACTCTTGATTCACTGCGCACTACTTCTCCTTAAGCACTTTAAGTTTTCCCAGATTTCTCAAACCTTTCTCTCGCAAGTTTTCATCAATCTTCAAAACCAATGGCACCACAAACTTCCCTATTTTTGCAACATGTTGCTGAGGTTCAGAAATTTCTTTCTCCTGAACCGTTTGCTGTTTTTGAAACCCACAGTTTTCGTAAATTGGAAGAGATTTTCGTCATGGTTAAGCGCTGCAAAGGTTTCTAATGTTTCTCAAAATTCCTTACACTGTTATATATGTTCTTATTTTTGTATTTTATTATAGAGTCAGTTTCTGGACTAATTTTTGTTTTATGACTTATAATTGATTGATATATGTATATACCTATGTCAGGCTAACTGTTATATATGCATATAGTTATATCTATTATAATCTTAAAATATTTATGATATGAGATCTATGTTACTAGCATGACTGATGATTGTTTGTTGTTCACTGCTATATTTTACCTTGTAGGATTTCACAACATAGTTACTTCTCATCCGACTATGTATCTGGCCAAACAAGGTGCCACATTTTACCTAACATGACAAGATGATTAGGAGGGAAATGAAGCCAATATGTTAATGCCAATTGGTGATAGGACAAGGAAAACTACATACAACGTCATCGCCATGATCAATCAAGCATATCATCTGAAGGATGAAGGTTTGACTCTTGATGAAATCACCTGTGATCAGCTCCAGGAAGCAGTGGAGATGGTTAAGGTGATTCTCATGACTTACACCGGTAGAATATTCAAGAGGTCACTGCTCCAACCAGGCTACAAGCTGGTATTTGAGTTCGTGCAACGCATTTTCCTTACACACAGTGGATTCTACGACCATGTAACTCCATAAAAGTTCAGGATTCTCACTGCTGTTTGTTGGGAACCCCACAGATAATTTAAGTTTTGATGATGTTATCTCGAAAACACACTTGATATTATTCATGTTCTGTATTATTTCTATTTTGTCTCTTTGTAACAGATGAAATCTGAAGCAATTCTAAGTAACAGAAAGCTGAACCAGCAAGTTTTTAACAGAAAGCTGAACCAGCAAGTCTTAGACAGAAAGCTGAACCAGCAATTCTTTAACAGAAAGCTGAACCAGTAAGTCTTAGACAGAAAGTTGAACCAGCAAGTCTTTAACAGAAAGCTGAACCAGCAAGTCTTAGACAGAAAATTGAAGCAGCAAGTCTCAAACAGAAAGTTGGAGCAAATCAACTTTAACAGAAAGTTGGTCAACCAGAAAGTACTCAACCAGTGTTCAACCAGAAAGGCATTAAAACCAGAAAGGGCGTAACCAGAAGGTTCCAACCAAAACAGAAAGAGTTGAACCAAACCTGTCAATGATGGTAACAGATCAATAGAGCTATCAAAACCACCAGATGACAATGCCTCTCTCATCATATCTCTTACCCCGTCAATATGAAAGTTCATCCATCGAGAATTGGAAAGAGAATCACTGATTGACACGAAGAAGGAAAGTAATCACTGTTGATCTGCTTTCCATTCATAGAAGATTCAGTCAACGACCCTATAAGGAAAGAAGAGATATGATTGATTGGCAATCCACAAATCAAATCACGCCAATCAACAAACGGCTAGAATTTCAAAATTCAAAGCCTATATATGTTTGGAGATTTAAAGTCTGATGATAGTTAGCAATACATCACTACAACATTCTCAAGCATTCAATCTTACATCAGACAAAAGCTTCAAACCGTTCGTGATCGCAATCACACCTCGATTCAAGTCTGTCTTATCGAGAGAGGAAGGAGATCTTTGCTAGCTAGTAGTTTTCTAGTGGATTAACGTGAAGGAATCCTGTTTTACAGTAGTTTTCTGTAAGTTGTAAAGGGACACGACCCTTATTCGTGCATAAGTTTCAATCTGCTTTGTAATTGAAACTTGTGGCTCGTTCTCAGCGAGTATAAATAAGAGAGTATCCTAATAGTGGATATCTAATCCAGTTTGGATTAGATCGTGGACGTAGGGGGTTTCCCGAACCACGTAAAATAACTGTGTTATTTACTTTCTGCATTTTCATTCCAGTTGTTTTATTCACTATATGTCACTCTCATACAAACTGCATTCTTAATCAATTCTCTAAATACTCGACTAAGATTTGAAAGGCTTTCTAACCAAAGAGCACCGACTAAGTCCACCATTATTCCGCACACAATACACTATTAGAAAATAAGATCACTCTTACTTTCTGCTTTGTAATACTCACTTGAGAGATTCTGCCTGGACAGAATAAGATTGATTAGTTAGTCAATCTGGTATGTCACGTTGAGCAATCTGTAATCCAGAAAGCTTAAGTCTCTCTCCTTAATTAGTCAAGTAAACTGAAAAGTTTGTATTTGGTGTATTCCCCTCCCATACACCAAACCTTGCTCTTTCGGGACCAACAAGTGGTATCAGAGCATTGGTTCAAACGACCATTGTTGTGTTTCACAAGGTTAATACCTGCGTGGTCAACTTGAATAGATCTTAGAAAATCTTTTTCATTCACTAGCATATTATCTGCTATGGAGTCATCTGTTATCAGGGCATGCGAAGAATTCTCCATTCAAGGCTACAGAGAGTGGAGTTTCAGAATCAAGATGTGTCTCAAGGCTCATCACTGCCTGATGTGGAAGGTAATTGAAGAAGGACCATTGGCCATTACTGAAGAAACAACTCGCATCACTGAAACAGGAGTTGTTAAAGAGGATGTACTCAAAGATCCCAGAAAATACACGCCTGAAGAAAGAAGAGAAGCAAACCTTGATGATTTTGCCAAAGGAGTTATTTCCAATACTGTAAAAGGAGTTCATCTGGCTAAGATCCAAGATCTTGACACAGCCAAAGAAATGTGGGAAGCCCTAAGAGATCTCAGTCTAGGCTCTGAAGCAATGATTGAGAACAAGCTGTCCCTAGCATGTAACAAGTTCGATGAATTCAAAATGAAACCTGGAGAAACCATTGAACAGATGAAGAACAGGTTCATTGAAGTACTACTTGAAGTTTCTGCCTTCAAAAAGAACAAGTACACACAGAGAGAGAAGAATCTTAAAATTCTTAGAGCTCTACCACCAAGCTGGGAGATTTACTCAGCTATGCATCCTCTACGTGCTGATTTTAATGACTTGTCTGTAGAAGCACTATTTGATCACCTAGCTGTCCATGAATGTGACATCAGAAGGATTCACGGACCAGATCATTCCTCCAGTAAGAAGAGTGAGAATAACTCAAAGAAGGAGAAAGAGACTGCCTTCAAAGCGAAGTGCAAAATAGAAGAATCAGCAGCCTCTGCTACACCAGAAGAAGGAGGTTATGATAAGTTACTCAAAGAATTCTCAATGATTGCAAAGAGAATGGACAAAATGGAAATCAGATCAAGAAAGTATTGAAGGTTCTACAAAGACAACAAGAGCAGATACCAGAAGAACAAAGAAGCAGAACGATCTGATGACAAAACAGAAAGTAGAGGTAATGGTAAAATCACTAATCCTACTGACTATACTTGTTATGGTTGTGGGAGAACAGGCCATTTCAAAACAGATTGCCCATATTTATCAAAGAGTCAAAGAGAAGAACTACGAGCTAAGAGGGACAGAAAACTAAAAGCTCAACGTAAAGCCATGATAGCAGAAAAAGACTCTAGCTCAAGTCACCTGTCAGATAGTTCATCAGAAGATGATGAAGCATTCTTTGCCAATGAAGAAGAAGATTGAGATGAATGCTATGTAGGACTAGACAACGGTCTAGGTGATGTAGAGGTAAACTCTTGCAACTCTAATTCTTCAAATGATATTTACCTGGAACAGGAAATAGAAGATCAAGATGAATATTCATGGGATGAAGTTAATGAGATGTTCTGGAGCTACTCGAGTATCAAAAGACTATTTAGAGAAGTTGTTGAAGAAAATGACAGATTGAAGAAATCTGAAGAGATATTGAGTAAAGCAAACACTAAATTTGTTGCTAACATCAACGATCTGGAAGAACAGATCAAAGGAAAGGACAGTGAGATTCACTCACTAAATTCAAAAGTGAAGGATCTTATCACTAGAAACAACGTAGCTGAGGAAAAGATTAAGAAAGGAAAAGAAATGATCTACAAGAGTGATGAACGTGCTAAACTGCTAATTAACATGCAACAAAAGGGTACATCTAGAGTAGGATATCCAGGCCACTCAGAGAAGTCCTCTAGCACCATAAAATTTGTACCAGAAAGGAAACAAATACTAGACCAAGTGATAAACCTAAGAAACAAGAAAGATCAACCACAGAAAATGATGGTGAAACAGACTAGCAACAGACAGTACCATCAAACAAGAGAACAACCAGTAGATTACACAAGAACAAAAGGGATACACAACAAGAATGTCAACAGGACATTAACTAACAAACATGTCAACAAGACATTACCCAACAAGAGTGTCAACAGGACAGTACCCACTAATAAAAGACTGAAGAATGATGGAATAGAAAGATATCATCCATCTATATTTCATTCTGTGTCAAAAGTTGATAATGATGGAAATACTATCACTTGCTATATTGTTGTCCCCAACCCAAAAGTGTTATGGATTCGAAAAGGAACATTTACTAATAACCAAGCACCCAAATATTGAAAGGGTAGCTAAGTGTGATTAATTGCAGGACCAGAAGACTGCAAGAAGGTACAAGATAGCTAAAGGTGCAATCTGGATCATAGATAGTGGCTGTTCGAAGCACATGACATGTGACAAGAACCTACTGTCAGACTATATAGAGAAACCAGGTCCTCAGGTCACCTTTGGATGTAATTCAAAAGGATATACCAGAGGATATGGAAACATAAGAGTTGGCAAGGCCACCATCAGATTGTTTTTGATTCTAACAATTGTTTCGTGAAAAGCAAGGAAGGAGATGAGATACTCCTTACCGGAAAATTGCAGGATAGGTTATATATTGTACAATGGGACAACCAGATTGAGACATGTCTGATCACTAAGACAGTATCAGACTAGTTGGCTGTGGCATAAACGACTAAGCCATCTCAACTTCAAGTCAATCAATAAGATTGCACTAGAGAAACTAGTTGAAGGACTACCAGACCAAATATATGACAAGAATCACATCTGTGAAGCATGTCAAGCTGGAAAACAAACCAGATCATCATTTTCTAGCAAATCTGTCCAGTCATCTACCAGAATCTTAGAGTTACTACATTTAGACTTATTTGGTCCAGTTAAGCCATTAAGTATAAATGGTAGAAAATACACTCTGGTCATCATTGATGATTACTTCCGTACTTTTGGTTGTTTGTGTTACATCCATAATAAAGGGAAATCACAGTTGAAAACCTTTGACAGCAAAGCTGACCCTGGAATATTCTTAGGATATTCTGATGTTAGTAAAGCTTATAGGGTTTACAACAAGAAGACCCATATTGTGGAGGTAACACCTCATATTGTCTTTGATGAGTCTTTTGTCATTGACAGAGAGTTGAGTGATGATCATACACAAGGCCAGAACAAGGAAAAGAGAACAGAAGGAATTCTGCTAGAAGATATTCTAATCTGGAATACAACAGATGATAATGATATTAATGTTCCATCTAATGCTGAAGCAATAAGCTCACAGCAAGGGGGAACAGAACACATCATTCTGGACCTTGACAGATCAATAATTCAACCAGAAGATAATCAACCAGAAGGAGGAGATAACAATGAACAAAATCACGATCAACCAGAAGAATCAAGAGATACAAATGGCTGGAACAATAATCAAGAAATTGAAGAACCAGAAGTGAACAATCCTTTTCAAACATCTCATCCAGAATTTGAGGACCCAACAAATGAACCAGAACCTGAGATATCAGAAGAAGAAATGACCAGCAGGAGGAGATGGATACAGGACAATCATCCTCCTGGACAGATTGTTGGGAACCCAAGTGATAGAGTAAGAACCAGAAGAATGCATGGAGAGTGTTGGGAACCCCACAATATATTCTAAGTTTTGATGATGTTCACTCATACACACACTTGGCATTCTTCATGTTCTGTATCAAGTGGTTAACATATGCTCTACCAGAAAGTACCTCAACCAGAAAGTGTCTAAATCAATATTCAACCAGAAAGACACTAGACCAGAGAGGACACAACCAGAAGGTTAGAAGCAAACCAGAAAGAGCAGAACCAAATCTGTCGATGAAGCATTAAAGACTTTCCATTGAAGATTTGGAAATTGAATCACTGATTGACATGGAGAAGGAAAGCAATCACAGATGATCTGCTTACCAATCATAGAAGATTCAATCAACAACTCTACAAGGAAAGAAGAGATATAATTGATTGACAATCCACAAATCAAATCACGTCAATCAACAAACGGCTAGAATTTCAATTTCAGAGCCTATATATGTTTGAAGGTTTAAAGTCTGAAAATGTACGTAAGCGCTATACTGCAGAAACATTCTCAAGCATTCTATCTCCAAATCAGACAAAAGCTTCAAACCGTTCGTGATCGCAATCACACCTCGATTCAATTCTGTCTTATCGAGAGAAGAAGGAGATCTTTACTAGCTAGTAGTTTTCTAGTGGATTAACGTGAAGATAACCTGTTTACAGTAGTTTTCTGTAAGTTGTAAAGGGACACGACCCTTATTCGTGCATAAGTTTCAATAAGGTTTGTAATTGAAACTTGTGGCTCGTTCTCAGCGAGGTTAAATAAGAAGAGTATCCTAGTAGTGGATATCTAATCCAGTTTGGATTAGACCGTGGACGTAGGGAGTTTCCCGAACCACGTAAAAATAACTGTGCCTTTTAAATTCTGCATTTTATATTCAGTTGTTTTTATTCTGCATCTATCATACTCATTCAAATCTGCATTCTTAATCAACCTCTAAATACACGATTAAGTTTTCAAAAGATTTTCTTAACAAGAGCACCGACTAAGTCCACCATTATTCCGCACACAATACACTGCTGGAAATTAAGTTCACACTTACTTTCTGCCTTGTATATCTCACGTGAGAGATCTTACTTGGATAGAACTTAATTGATTAGAAAATCATATTGTTCTATCATCTAGAGCAATCTGTAATTCAGAAAGCTCACATCTCTCTGATTGAAATAGTCAAGTAAACTGAAAAGTTTGCATTTGGTGTATTCCCCCCCCATACACCAAACCTTGCTCTTTCGGGACCAACAGAGAGAGTGCACTTCTCAGTTGCTATCTATCACGTGTTGAACCCTCTGACATTTATGAAGCACTCAAAGATGCAGACTGGGTCATTGCTATGCAAGAAGAACTCAATGAGTTCAAAAGAAATCAAGTCTGGTATATGGTAGACAGACCAAATCATCAGGGAGTAATAGGTGTCAAATGGGTATTCCAGAATAAACAAGATGAAAACGGAGAAGTAGTCAGAAACAAAGCTAGACTTGTTGCAAAGGGATACAGTCAACAGGAAGGTATCGACTTTGACGAGACTTTTGCACCAGTTGCCAGATTGGAAGCAATCAGATTATTTCTCGCATATGCAGCATACAAGAGATTCAAAGTGTATCAGATGGATGTTAAAAGTGCATTCCTAAATGGTATACTTGAAGAAGAAGTATATGTTGAACAACCACCTGGTTTTGAAGAAGGAAATCCTGACCAGAAGGTATATAGATTAGCTAAAGCTGTCTATGGATTGAAACAGGCACCAAGAGCGTGGTATGAGACGTTATTAGCATTTCTATTGGAATCAGGTTTCAAGAGAGGTTCTGTTGACAAAACACTGTTTGTCATTAAAGTCAAAGAATATATCCTTTTGGTGCAAATATATGTAGACGACATAATTTTTGGATCTCAATCTTCCCATTTATGTGATAAATTTGCTGACCTAATGAAGAACAAATATCAAATGTCCATGATGGGCAAGATGAATTTCTTCTTAGGTTTGCAGGTAAAACAGCTATCAGATGGTATCTTTGTAAACCAAGCAAAGTACATTAATGATCTGATCAACAAGTTTGGAGTTAAAGACAGCAAGCCAGCCAAGATTCCAATGCAGACGAATGAAAAGATAGACCCAGATCCAGAAGGCAAACCAGCACCTATAACGAAATACAGAGGCATAATTGGCTCACTATTATACCTCACTGCAAGTCGACCAGATATCACGTTTGCGGTAGGAGTGTGTGCCAGATATCAAGCCAATCCCAAAGAGTCACATATGGAAGCTGTCAAAAAGATACTTAGATATCTTAAAGGAACAGCTCACGTTGGTCTCTGGTATCCACATGACGACAACTTTGAACTAACAGGCTATTCTGACTCAGATTATGCAGGATGCAAACTAGACAGAAAGTCTACCTCTGGCACATGTCAATTTCTAGGAAACAAATTGATATCTTGGTTTTCAAAGAAACAGACATCTGTTGCCACATCAACAACAGAAGCAGAATATATGGCTGCTGGAAGCTGTTGTGCACAAATCTTATGGTTGAAACAGCAACTAAGGGATTACGAGATCAAAGTAAAAGAGATACCAATATTGTGTGACAGTTCAAGTGCAATAGCTATAACACAGAATCCAGTACTTCACACAAGGTGCAAACACGTTGATGTGAGACATCATTTTATTAGAGATCATGTGGAGAGAAAGCACATCCAGATCGAGAAGATTCATACAGATATCCAACGTGCTGACATCTTGACTAAAGCTCTACCAGAAGAAAGATTTAAGATGCTGATAGCAGAAGGTTAGCAGAATGTTAACAATAGTAGGTCACCAAAATGTGACATTCACCAGAACGATGACAACAGAATGTGTTGGATCGGGAGCGCCCATCAGAATTGACGTACTGGCCCCACACACCAACACTTTCTTTCCCAGCCTGCTTAAACCAACACTTTCTTTCCCAGCCTGCTTTGTCCTCACTGACAGGCTGACCAAGGACACTTCCCAGTAGGTCACCCATCATAGTATTGCTCCAAGCCAAGCACGCTTAACCTTGGAGTTTCTACTAAGGGGTCACCTGAAAAGATGATGCACCATGTTGGTATGAGTAGTACTAATCAATTCATTTAACCTCTCGTCAACAATGGTAGTGCAGGCCCTTTTCGACTGAGGCAGGCCGCACTCTCATAAGTACTCTCGGGTACGATACACGGAGGACCCCCCCTCCGGGAGGTGCTGGAGTCCACTTCCCAACAATCACTTGTTGGTCCCGAAAGAGCTAGTTTGGTGTATGGGGGGGGGG
>JAPKLX010001570.1:0-19805 GCA_026898415.1 Leonotis leonurus
CCCCCCCCCCATACACCAAACCTTGCTCTTTCGGGACCAACAGTCACGTTGAGCAATCTGTAATCCAGAAAGCTTAAGTCTCTCCTCTGAATTAGTCAAGTAAACTGAAAAGTTTGTATTTGGTGTATTCCCCCCCATACACCAAACCTTACTCTTTCGGGACCAACAATCTTTCTTTTGGTAATGCCTTAGTGAAAATGTCTGCTCTCTGAACTTCAGTGTGTATTATCTCAATCTGTACATGTTTTCTTTCAACATGGTCTCTTATGAAGTGGTATGCAAAACAGGATTTTGTGTGATTGCTATAGCACTTGAGCTGTCACAGAAAATTGGTATTTCCTTGACATTAATCTCATAATTTTTAAGCTGTTGTTTTAACCACAATATTTGTGCACAACAACTTCCAGCTGCCATATATTCTGCCTCTATGGTTGAGGTGGCAACTGATGTCTGTTTCTTTGAGAACCAAGAAATCAGTTTATTTCCTAGAAACTGACATGTACCAGATGTTGACTTTCTGTATAGTTTACATCCAGCATAATCTGAATCAGTGTATCCAGTTAGCTCAAAATTGTCTTCACATGGATACCATAATCCTACATGGGCTGTTCCCTTGATATATCTTAATATCTTTTTAGCTGCTTCCATGTGAGACTCTTTGGGATTTGCTTGATATCTTGCACATACACCTACTGCAAATGTGATGTCAGGTCGACTGGCAGTGAGGTATAGTAGTGATCCTATGATCCCTCTATATTGAGTAATGTTAGCTAGTTTTCCTTCTGGATCTGGATCAATTTTTCCATTGGTCTGCATTGGGATTTTCACTGGGTTACTGTCTTTTAATTCAAACTTGGTCAGTAGATCGTTGATGTATTTTGTCTAATTAATAAAGATACCATCTGGTAGCTGCTTGACCTGCAAACCTAAAAAGAAACTCATTTCTCCCATCATGGACATTTGATACTTATTTTTCATAAGTTTAGCAAATTTGTAACATAGATAGGTAGATTGAGATCCAAAAATGATATCATCTACATAGATCTGGACTAAGAGAATGTTTTCCTTGACTTTGATGATAAACAAAGTTTTGTCAACAAATCCTCTTCTGAATCCAGATTCTAGTAGGATGTTTGATAAGATCTCATATCAAGCTCTAGGGGCTTGTTTTAGACCATAGACTGTCTTAGCCAGTCTGTATACTTTCTGATCTGGATCTGCCTCTTCAAATCCAGGTGGCTGTTCCACAAATACTTCTTCTTCAAGGATACCATTGAGTAGAGCACTTTTGACGTCCATCTGGTATACCTTGAACCGTTTGTGAGCAGCATAAGCTAGGAAAAGCCTTATAGCTTCTAATCTGGCTACTGGTGCGAATGTTTCATCAAAATCAATGCCTTCTTGTTGATTATAGCCTTTAGCTACCAATCTGGCCTTGTTTCTGACTACTTCACCATTCTCATCTCGCTTATTTTTGAACACCCATTTTACACCAATCACACCTTGGTGTTTGGGTCTGTCCACGAGATACCAGACTTCATTTCTTTTGAATTCATTGAGTTCTTCTTGCATTGCTGTTATCCAATCTGCATCTTGGAGTGCTTCATAAGCATCAGATGGCTCCATGCGAGAGAGGTAACAGCTCAACAATGCACTTTCTCCATGCATTCTTCTGGTCTTCACATGATCTGATGGGTTCCCAACGATCTGTTCTGGTGGATGATCTTGTATCCATCTCCTTCTCCCGGTCATCTCATCAGATATCTCAGGATCAGGTTGATCTGTTGGATCCTCAAACTCAGGGTGTGCTGTTGATATAGTTTGAAATGGATTCTCATCTGGACTTTCTTCTAAATTTGGATTTTCATGTTGGTCATCATTTGTAATAATTGTTTCATTGTCTTCTGTTGATCTGTTTTCATCCAGATTGTGTTGTGATATTCCCCCTTGCTGTAAGATCTCTTCAGCAACAGGTGGAGTGATAATTTCTTCATCCTCACTCTTTGAGTTCCAGATAAGAATATCTTCAAGTAATAGTTCATTCATCCTTCTGATAGTCACTTGGTTTTCTGTCTGCTTTCCATCTGGTGACCTGTACTCAACAATTGACTCATCAAAAACAACATGAGGTGTTACCTCCACAATATGAGAATTCTTATTGTAAACTCTATAAGCTTTACTAACATCAGAATATCCTAAGAATATTTCAGGGTCAGTTTTACTATCAAAAGTTTTCAATTGTGATTTCCCATTATTGTGTATATAACATAAACAACCAAAAGTTCTAAAATAAGAAATCTTAGGCTTTATGTTGTTCCAAATCTCGTATGGTGTTTTTCCATGTCTTATTGTGATGGATGATCTGTTTTGAGTATAGCAGGCTGTGTATATAGCTTCTGCCCAGAATTTCTTCGGTAGATTGGTTGAATTAAGCATTGTGCGAGCTGCTTCCTTGAGTGATCTGTTTCTCCTTTCAACAACTCCATTCTGTTGGGGAGTCCGAGCAGCAGATGTTTGATGAGTGATTCCCATCTTGTTGCAGTATGCTTCAATCTTCTGGTTGAGAAATTCTGTTCCTCGATCTGTTCTGATAGAGGTTATACTCATCTCTTTCTATTTTGTGATCTTGTGAAGGAAGTCAGGGAGCTTATCTATGGTCTCTTTCTTCTTTAACAAAAAGATGACCCAAGTGAATCTTGAGTAATCATCTATGATTACCAATGTGTACTTTCTCCCATTGATACTTAGTGGTTTGACAGGTCCAAACAGATCAAGGTGTAACAACTCTAGTATCCTTGATGTTGAGTAAGCTGTTTTGCTTGTAAAGGATGATCTGGTTTGCTTTCCAGCTTGACAAGCATCACATATGTGATCTTTATCATACACTTGATCTGGTAGTCCTTCCACTAAACTTTCCTTGGCAATCCTGTTGATTGACTTGAAGTTAAGATGGCTTAATCTCTTATGCCATAACCAGCTGGTTTCTGATACAGTCTTAGTGACTAAGCAGGTCTCGATCTGATTTGTCCACTGGACAATGTATAATCTGTCCTGCAGTTTACCGGTAAGGAGTATTTCATCTCCTTCCTTGTTCTTCACCAGACAGTTGTTAGTGTCAAAAACAATCTGATTACCATTAGCACAAAACTGACTTACAGAAAACAGATTGTGACTAAGACCCTCAACATATGACACATTTGTGATTGTAGTCTTGCCAACTTTGATGTTTCCATACCCTCTGGTATATCCTTTTGAATTACATCCAAAAGTGACCTGTGGTGCTAGTTTCTCTATGTAATCTGATAGTAGGTTCTTGTCACATGTCATGTGTTTTGAACAACCACTATCTATTATCCAGATGGTTCCTCTTGCTATCTTACTCCTTCTTGCAATTCTTTGATCCTGCAATTAATCACACTTAGCTACCCTTTCAACGTTTGGGTGCTTGATTATTAGCAAATATTCCTTTTCGAATCCAGAACATTCTAGGGTTAGGAACAGAAATATAGCAGGTAATGATGTTCCCTTCATTATCAACTTTAGATACAGAGTGAATTTCAGATGGATGATATTTCTTCAATCCTTTCTTAGTAGGTACTGTCCTGTTGACAATATTTGTCCTGTTGACATTTGGTTTTTGAGGGTGATCTTTTTCTGTGCAGTGAGCTGGTTGTCCCTTTGTTTGATGATACTGCCTGTTCTTCGCATCTTTAATTATCATCTTTTGAGGATAACCTTTCTTGTTTTTCAAATCCCTCACTTGATCTGGTATTCGCTTCCTTTCTGGTACGAAGTTTACGGTTCCAGAGGACTTTTCTGAGTGGCCTGGATATCCTAATCCAGATGTGCCCTTTTGTTGTAGATTGATTAGCAACTTGGCACGCTCATCACTCTTGTAAATCATTTCTTTTTCTTTCTTGATCTTTTCTTCAGCAACATTGTTTCTTGTAACCAGATCCTTAACTTTTGAGTTAAGTGAGTGTATCTCACTGTCTTTACTCTTGATCTGTTCTTCCAGATCGTTTAATTTAGCAACAAATTGTGTGTTTCCTGTGCTTAGAGTCTGCTCAACTCTCTTTAATCTGTCATTTTCTTCAACAACTTCTTTAAACAGCCTCTTGATACTTGAGTAACTTTTGAACATCTCATCTATTTCATCCCATGAGTATTCTGCTTGATCTTCACTTTCCTGTTCAAGATCATTATTATTAATATCTGAGGATTTTGAGTAGCAAGAATTTACCTCAATTTCATCTAGACCATTGTCCAATCCCACATAGCATTCATTCCAGCTTTCTTCGTCGTCAGCAATGAAAGCTTCATCATTTTCTGATGAGCTAACTAAGAAATGACTCGAGCTGCTTGAGTTTTGTTCAACTATCATGGCTTTGCACTCATATTTAAGCTTTCGATCTCTTTTAGCTCTTAGTTATTCTCTTTGACTTCTGGACAGATCAGGACAATCTGTTTTGAAGTGACCTGTTCTGCCACATTCAAAGCAAGCGTAGTCTGTAGAGCTAGAGGTCTTTGTTGTTTTAGCAGTCTGCTTCTTGGACTCATTCTTGTCATCAGATCGATCATTGTCATACTTCTTGTTGAAGTTTCTCTTGATATCTTTGTAGAAGCGTCTGTATTTCTTCGATCTGGTCTCCATCTTGTCCATTCATTTGGCGATCATTGCGAACTCTTTTAAGAGTTTGTCATAGCCTTTCTCTTCATCTGGAGTAGCAGGCTCAGAAAGATCATCTGGTTTGCTCTTCGCTTTGAAGGCTACCTCTTTGTCCTTCTTTGAGCTGCTTTCTGCCTTTTTGGACAGATGATCTGGTCCTCGAATTCTTTGAATGTCACATTCATGACCTTCGAGATGATAAAATAAGGCTTCATTGGACAGTTCATTGAAATCTGCTCTTAGAGGTTGCATTGCAGCATAGATCTCCCAGCTTGGTGGAAGAGCTCTAAGAACTTTCATGTTCTTCTCCCTTTGAGTATATTTGTTCTTTTTGAAGCAGATATCTCAAGAAGAATTCCAGTGAATCTTATCTTCATCTGTTCTATTGTCTCGCCTGGTTTCATTTTGAATTCATCATATTTGTTACAAGCAAGAGACAGCTTGTTCTCAATCATTACTTCAGATCCTAGGGCTAGGTCTCTTAAGGCTTCCCACATCTCTTTGGCAGTATCCAGATCTTGGATTTTAGCAAGATGTATGCCTTTGACCGTGTTGGAGATGATCCCTTTGGCAAAATCATCAAGATTTGTTTCTCTCCTTTCTTCAGAGGTGTATTTTCTGGGATCCTTTAGCACAGATTCTTTGACCACTCCTGTATCAGTGATACGAGTAGTTTCTTTTGTAATTGCTAGTGGCCCTTCTTCGATTACTTTCCACATCAAGCAGTGATGTGCTTTGAGACACATCTTGATTCTGAAGCTCCATTCACTATATCCTTGGATAGAGAATTCTTCGCAAGCCCTGACAACAGATGACTCCATAACAGATAATATGCTAGTGGATGAAAAAGGTTTTCCTAGATCTATTCAAGTTGACCACGCAGGTTTTATCCCTGTGAAACAAAACAATGGTCGTTTGAACCACTGCTCTGATACCACTTGTTGGTCCCGAAAGAGCAAGGTTTGGTGTATGGGGGGGGGGATACACCAAACTACAAACTTTTTAGTTTACTTGACAAGTTATGAGAGAGTTCAAGCTATTCTGTATAAGAAATTGCTCGAAAATGACTAGACAGATCGATAAGCAGATCGATAGTAGTTTAGTCCAAACAGATTACTCTCTTAGTGAAAACACTTAACTAATAATAAGAGTGATCTTATTACTTTCTGAGTGTTAAGTGAGTGCGGAATAATGGTGGAATAATGATTGCTCTTGTTTAGAAAACCTTAAGTATTAACCAGATTGTTTAGGGAGATTGATTGATATGCATATGGATGATAGTGCAGAGGGTTAAAATAATAAACAACAGAAAATAAATATGCAAGAAGATAAAGCACACAGTTGTTTAACGTGGTTCGGGAAATCCCTACGTCCACGATCTGGTCGAAACTAGACCAGATTATCCACTACTAGGATACTCTGCTTCTTTATACTCGTGGAGAACGAGTCACAAGTATCAATCACAACTAGAGAGATACTTATGCACGAAATAAGAGTCGTGTCCCTTTACAACAGATTATCTCTACGTTACCACTAGAAAACTACTAGCTAGTAGGGTGATCTCCTTTCACTCGATAAGACAGACTTGAATCGAGGTGGTTGGTGTGATGTGGAATCACAGAGTGTTGAAGCTCTAAGTCTGGATTGCTGCTTGATTGCTTGAGAAGATAACAATAGTGTAGCTCGCGTGTGTGTTCTCTGTATTTCCAGATTTTTAACTTCAACTATATAGGCATTGAATTTTAAATTCTAGCCGTTTTGTTGATTGACGTGAGATAGATGGTATATTGCCAATCAATGGTTTTCATCATATCTGTTCTTGCCATATAGGAAAGGTTGACTCAATCTTTGAGTTTATGGGAAGCAGTTTGCTAACGGTCTCTTTCCTTCTATGTGTTAACCGAAGATCTTCTTTCCAATCCCAGTTGGATGGACTTGATCTTGACATGGCAAGAGCATATGATGTGTAGGATGATGTCAGCTGGTGGATTGATGGCTCAATTGTTCTGGTTCCTCGCTGTAGGCATCGATCTGGTCATCGATCTGGTCACTGTCTGTTACAGCAGATCGATTCTTTTTGGCGTGAAATCTTGACTTTCATCCTATTCTAAGTTGAGATTGACTTCTATAGGAATATTTCCTTTACACATTAAGTCATCTCCTAATCTGTTCCATAACAAGATTCACTTTATCTCTAGTGATCTGGTTTTACACGTAGAACAGTTTAAGCTCTAAAAGGACAAAGTGTGTTTCGAAAGATCATCATCAAAACTAAAATCTTTAGGGTTCCCAACAAAAATGAAAGAGTTCATAGAATCAACCAGCTTAGAAGATATATTGATGACCCAGCATCAATCACTATCCAACGACCAAGTACAAGACTTGATCTCCAAAAAGGTGGATAAATACATGTACGGGACTCTCACCACAGTCCAAGATCAGGCTAATTCACTAGAGATTATCTCTGTGTGGTCATCTTGGATAGATCTTGAAAACTTTTTCACCACATATTGCATTTGCATTTATATTTAATCATCTACCTTGAAGCTATGGAAGGACAGATGATACGTGCTTGTGAGGATTTCTCCATTGCTGGATATGATAACTGGAGTTTCAGAATTGAGATGTGTTTACGTGCACAACATATCAAAATGTGGAAGGTCATTACTGATGGACCCATTAAAATTATGAACAAGGGAAGTGCTGAGATAAAGGATGGAACTGGTCCAACTCCTTCACTGGTCATAGTTGAAAAGGAAAAGACTATTGACGAATACACTGTTGAAGAAAGAAAAGAAGCTGGACTCGATGACTTTGCCAAAGGTCTAATTTCGAGTACAGTAAGAGGCGTGTACTTAGCCAAAATCAGACATCTTCAAACTGCCAAGGAGATGTGGGATGTACTCAAAGAAATCAGCCGTGGATCAGACATCATCCAAGAAAACAAGCTGTCTATTGCTTGTAACAAATTTGAAGAATTCAAAATGAAGTATGGAGAGACTATAGCTCAATTGAAGAACCGATTCAATGAAGTGTTGATTGAAATAGCCATCATCGACAAAAACAAGTATTCTCAACGAGAGAAAAACTTGAAAGTCATTCGAGCTCTACCAGCTACTTGGGAAATCTACTCAGCCATGCATCCCATGATGCCAGAGTTTAATTCTCTCACCACTGATTCATTATTTGATTTGCTAACTGGAAATGAATACGAGATCAATCGTATTCATGGAATAACTAATTCTTCCTCTAGCAAATCCTCTGCTGCAGGAAATCATGATAAAGAAACTGCCTTCAAAGCCAAATTAAAAGAGAAGGAGATAGAAAGAAAAGTTGGACCAGTTGTGGTGGTGAAAGATTTGTCAAGTTCTGATGACGAAAACTACCCCACCAAGAATTATTTTGAGGAGTATTCACTTATGGCCCAAAGATTCTAGAAGATGGAGCTTAGGGTAAATAAATACAAACGTCTCTACAAGGACAACAATCGAAGCTTCAAAGGAAGAGATCGGTCGGGGGATCGACCAGATAGGAAAAGTGAGGTAAAACCCAACTCATCATATGTTAAAGCTGACCTATCCGAATTTTCTTGTTTCAAGTGTGTCAGGAAAGGCCACTTTAAAACAGACTGCCCAGACATCTCCAAGGCAGAAAGAGAAGAAAGTTATGCTCGCAGAAGAACAAGTCACACCAAGTACTCTAACTGACAGCTCATCCGAAAATGACGAAGCATTTGTGGCCAACGAACTGGACCTCGATTGAGATAAATGCCTCATGGGTCATGACAACGGACTCGACAACAATGAGGTAGAAATCAATCGAACTCCTGTTATTAATAACTCACCTACATGTAATTCTGGTGATGAAGAAGAGGATGAAGACGATCTATTCATTGAAGATTTTAACAAACTAATGGAAGATCACGCAAGACTGAACAAGATGTTCAAACACGCTGTAAATGAAAATGGAAGAATGGCAAACACTATTCAGGAAATGAAGAAAATCAGCAGCTCATTCAATGATAGGGAAAAAGCTCTACTTCAACAACTCAAAAGCAAGAGTGAAGAAAACTACACATTGAACGCCAAGATATCAGATCTCATTGATCGAGAAGCATCTTCTCAACGTAAGGTCGATGACTTGAGTGCCATAGTTAATCACTCAATACACAAAAAGCAGGATAGGATTCAACTCATCAATGACATGCAAAGAAGAGCTGCAGACCGTACTTGACTTGGTTTTGACGGAGTTGACAAAGGACCACCAAAAGGGAAATTTGTCAAAGAAAAAGGAAAGGATAAAATAGTGAATCTCAACAACAAGGCAAGACAACCACAAGCTATCTTGATCAAGGATCAAGGTCAGCAGCAACAAAAATTTACTACTCAAGGGATTGGATTTCAACCAAGGAAACAACCTGCCCAAAGGATAAATCAAACTGCTCGAGAGTTCCTACACCAGCGAGCTCCTCAATCTTTCAATCAAAGAAAACCACCTGCTCCCCACAAGCCATCTGCTCATAGGAAGCAACTATTACCTAATCAACCACCTGCCAAGAAGAAAGTCGTGTACATCGACTTTAGTGGCAAACAAATCAGACCGTCACAGAATGTCACTATTATTAGGCAAATTTGGGTTCCAAAAGGAACCGTGTCTACTAACAAAGCACCCTCCTTCATTAGGGTAGCTAAATAAACTTTATTTGCAGGTTAGGAAATCAAGGAGAAGAAGAGATGCAGCTCGGGGCGTGATATGGATCCTAGACAGCGGATGCTCCAAACATATGACATACAACAAAGAAATGTTATCTAACTACAAGGAAAGCAATGGGCCAATTGTGACTTTTGGAAGAGACTCGAAAGGATATACAAGAGGTTACGGCGATCTCTATGTTGGTAACACAATTATTCAAAATGTATCTTATGTTGAAGGACTAAATCACAATCTATTCTCAATTAGCCCATTTTGTGCTAATAACAAGAGAGTAGAATTCAACGCTAATAAATGTCTAGTGAAGAACTTGGAAGGAGAAGAAATTCTTCTTACCGAAATTTTGTAGGACAGATTGTACATTGTACAATGGAATGAACAGACTGAAACTTGTCTTGTAACTGCATCGAAATCCTCCACCAGCTGGCTATGGCACAAGCGCTTGAGCCATCTCAACTTTAAATCAATTAACAAACTGGTGAAAAACAACCAGGTTGAAGGTCTACCTAATCAAATCTATGACAAAGACCATGTGTGTGAAGCTTGCCAAGCCGGAAAACAAACAAGAGCATCATTTCCTACAAAGGCAGCCCACTCCACCTCTAGGATTTTGGAACTTCTACACCTAGACCTTTTTGGACCTGTATCTCCATTAAGTGTAAACGGTAGAAAGTATACTCTTGTTGTTATTGATGATTTCTCTAGATTCACTTGGGTTATTTTCATGTTCAAGAAAAAGGAAACTCTAGAGAAATTACCAGATCTCCTCAACAAACTTTCAAATCAAAAGGAGTCATCCATCATCACCATTCGATCTGATCGTGGAACCGAATTCATCAACCATTTGATCAAAGGATATTGCTCAAAAATGGGAATTCAACATCAAACTTCAGCAGCTCGTACACCCCAACAAAATGGGATAGTGGAAAGGCGAAACAGATCACTCAAGGAGGCTGCCCGAACTATGTTAAATGAAATCAATCTCCCAAGGAAGTTCTGGGCAGAAGCAGTCAACACAGCCTGCTATACTCAAAATCGATCTGTTGTGACAAAACGTCATGGGAAAACTCCATACGAGCTGTGGAACAACAGGAAGCCTCGAATATCTTACTTTAGATCATTTGGATGTAAATGTTACATTCACAACAATGGGAAAACTCAATTAAAAACATTTGATAGCAAAAGTGATCAAGGAATATTTTTGGGATATTCTGAGATCAGTAAAGCTTATAGAGTTTTTAATAAAAGAACCCTTGTTGTGGAAGTAACACCACATGTTATTTTTGATGAAGCCAATTTTGAAGTTTCAGGAACAGATAGCACTTCTTCAAAAGATGATCTCTCTCACTCAACATTGAGAAATTCACAGATAGACTCATCGATGACATTCTTCTATGGAGTCCACGAAGAGATGAAGATGAAGAAGAAACTAATAATCAACCTGCTGGAGAAAAGCCACAGCAAGGGGGAACAGATGGACAACTCTTTCATCTAGGGGGAACTTCACATGAACATTCTCAACCATCTGTTGATGAACAAATCACTCAATCTCCCTCTCCCTCAACTCAACATCCATCTGTTCAACAATTGGTAAATGAAGTATCAAGCATTGATTTAAATACTAACGATCTCTTTGATGTGTCTACCATAGATCATCCCGAATTTGAAAATCCACCCGATGAAATAGAAATCGAAGTATCTGAGGAGGAAATGAAAAGGCGAAGAAAATGGATAGATAGCCATCGTTCTAACCTCATTGTTGGGAACCCTACGGATAAAGTCAAAACAAGACGTATGCATGGAGAAAGCGCATTACTAAGCTGCTATCTTGCTCACACCGAACCTAAGGACATCAAAGAAGCCTTGCAAAGTGCAGATTGGATCAATGCCATGCAAGAAGAATTAAATGAGTTCAAGAGAAATGATGTGTGGTACTTAGTGGATCGACCTCATCATCAAGGTGTGATTGGAGTCAAATGAATATTCAAAAATAAAAGAGATGAAACAGGTGAGGTGGTAAGAAACAAAGCAAGGCTAGTCGCCAAGGGATATTTTCAACAAGAAGGAATCGATTTTGATGAAACCTTCGCACCTGTGGCACGACTAGAAGCTATCAGATTGTTTCTTGCTTATGCAGCCTTTCAACGCTTCAAAGTATTCCAGATGGATGTAAAAAGCGCGTTTCTAAATGGCATTCTGGAAGAAGAAGTCTACTTGGAACAACCACCTGGGTTTGAAGTTGAAGATGAGAGCAAGGTGTACAGATTAGCTAAAGCAGTGTATGGTCTAAAACAAGCTCCTCGAGCTTGGTATGAGACACTGTCTACATTCTTACTTCAATCGGGATTCAAACGAGGATCAGTTGACAAGACATTATTTACTATTAAAGTTCAAGACCATATCCTTTTAGTTCAAATTTATGTTGATGATATCATCTTTGGATCCAAATCTGAATTCTTTTGTAACAAGTTTAGTAAGCTAATGCAGGACAAGTACAAGATGTCAATGATGGGAGAAATGAATTTCTTCCTAGGCTTGCAAGTCAAGCAATCTGCTGATGGGATCCTAATTAATCAATCCAAATACATCAACAATCTCATCACAAAGTTTGGAGTTAAAGATTGCAAACCAGGAAAAATCCCAATGCAAACCAATGGGCAGATTGGCCCTGATGCACTCGGGAAGGCAATAGATGTAAAACTGTATCGTGGTTTTATCGGTTCACTTTTATATCTAACTGCTAGTCGACCTGATATTACTTTTGCAGTTGGTGTTTGTGCTAGGTATCAAGCAATTCCAAGGGAATCCCACTTGGAAGTAGCCAAACGAATATTGCGTTATCTCAAAGGGACCATAGAAATAGGTTTATGGTATCCATGTGATGATAACTTTGAATTAACGGGTTACTCTGATTCTGATTATGCAGGTTGCAAGCTTGATAGAAAATCCACATCTGGGACTTGTCAATTTCTTGGAAGCAAGCTCATCTCGTGGTTCTCTAAAAAGCAAACTTCGGTTGCAACCTCAACAACAGAAGCAGAGTACATGGCTACAGGGAGTTGCACAGCACAAATCTTGTGGATCAAACAACAACTAAAAGATTATGAAGTATACATGGATAGCGTGCCAATATTTTGCGATAGCTCCAGCGCAATTGCCATCACCAAAAATCCTATCCTACACACTCGCTGCAAACATGTTGATGTTCGTCATCACTTTATACGTGACCATGTTGAAAAGAAGAACATCAAGATAGAGAAAATTCATACGGATGTGCAGCGAGCTGATGTTCTCACAAAAGCATTACCCGAAGACAGATTTAAAATGCTTTGTGGAAAATTGGGGTTAATAAACCTTGAAATTGGTACAAGTGTTGATAACAGCTAGCTGGTGGTAAAAAGCAATCTGTTATCACACCTCTAAATCTAGCTCCTTATTTACTAAGTTATAATGTGCTGCTAAATTGTGCTTAATTTCAAATCAAACTGCTCAATTTGAGTATTAACAGCTAGCTGATTAAGTTGAATGTACACAGCATATCGTTCAAAGAAGAAAACGAGCTGCTACCATCAACAAAAGCAGCGAACAGCGAGCTGCATGAAAGAAAAAGCAACCAAATGATGTTATTAAGAACAGCAGATTGTTCAAAAGATGAAAACGATCTACTCCTTTACTTCAAATAGCAGTCAACAGCTGTAATACCCCACACTTTTAAAGTTATTATTAATATTTTTGGGCAAGTTATACCAATAAAAAAAAAATATGAATATGAATGGAATTATTTTTAGATGATTTTGAAACTAATGGATTTGATTTGGAATGTTTACAGGTTGTCCGACTTAGAGCGGAGATGTGCCCTAGCAAAATATACATTATTTTTATAAAATATTAGGAGATATTTAAGATAAATATCTATGATTTTTATAAAAAAAAATAATAATAATATATATATCTATGATTTTCTTAGTTGATAAGAATGTGATATAGATAGATATATATATATATAGATATGTGTGTATGTGTGTGCAGAAGCATCCAAACTTTATCTTCTTCTCCTTTGATAACCATCATATACACGACTACACCTTCACCCTCACTCTCTTCCATTTTTTCTTCTTCTCTTCAAGAATTGGAGGTAATTCCTTTAATTATGTTCTTAATTTGTGATTATTGGTGTTTAATTATGTGTTTATGTGAGTATATATATGTATATGGTATGGAATTCATGGTTATGGTGAGTTGGGTTAGGGTTTGTGTTATGGAGGAAGGGCCGCCGGTGGAGGAAAGGCGGAGGCGGCAGCGGGGCTGCTGCCATGGTTTGTCGTTAATAAGTCGGTGAAATCGAAAAATTAAATTTTTCCATTTTCGGCAGAAACAGGGCAGCAGGTTGCGAGTTGATTTTAGTCCGTTTTATTTATCCAAAACCCAGCATATTAGATACCATTTTAAAGGTCTTTTCGTCTTCTTTCCAACGACATCTTCGGATTGTAATTCCGACATATAACGAAGGAGTTATAAGCCTCTAAAGTCAGAGTGTCGAGGTGTGCATTCTCTGTTTCTGGTGTCTGACCGAAGGTTGCGGGCTTAATTCTGTCTGTTTTAGTTATCCAAATCCCATAAATTTCGGTACCATTTTAAAGATCTTTTCGTCTTCTTTCCAACGGTACCTTCGGATTGTAAATCGGATTTCGGATGAGGGAGTTATGACCTGACGAAGTTAGGGTGTCAATTCTACGCGCTACAGGAGCTGCGCGAATTGAGTATAATTTCCGGCTTCAAATCGATGCCGAATCCAAAACATTTCTTTAGGAGTTTTATAGTCCAATAATTATAATTTATACTCAAGGTTATGTTTTTGGAAACCGATAAACCGAGTGTCCATAATTGACGTCGGAAACTTGTGATTTAAGTTCGGAATTTGGAAATTTGCATTCTATGTTTTATATTTTGAATTGAGAAATATTGCTTAACTTATATATGTAGAAATCAAGTTTTATATATGAGTACTAATTGTACGAGTTAAGCCATAATAAGTTTGTACTTTCAATGTGTAATAAGTTAAGTTTTTAAAGTGCTAGGCGACGCAACATCCAAGGCTCGAGGACGGACAACCAAGCAAGTGAGAATGCTTTGTGAAACATCATCACGAGGTGGGGTTTACGCTATCTGTAAGTTGATGGTTATAATCATTGTTGTGTCTGTTGCATTCATATGAACTTGCCTGTGTGGCGTATTCTTGCCTGTGTGGCGTATTCTTGCCTGTGTGGCGTGGCCTGTGTGGCGTATTTTGGCCTGTGTGGCGAATCATTGCCTGTGTGGCGTATAAAGCACCCTCGAGGGGAAAGACTAGTCTCGCCGACAAGATAATTAAAATTGTTCATTATGCTATGTGACTTGCACAATTGGTTATAACTGCTTGCAGTGTATTCTCCACTGAGTGTGCTTGCATACTCACGTACCCCACATGTTGTCATATTTTGCAGGCTGAGAGGCTCGACGACTGGAGCAGATGGAAGTGGACCCTATGAACATTCTCTCAGCTTTTATGTATATGTGAATGTTTGGTTGAAAACAAACTTAATTAGTTTTGGTTAACTAAACAAAGTTGTTCTTGTAATGACTTTTTGATATGTGTATATTTGGATGAGGGCTGTGTCCCTATTTGGTATTATAATTTGCTGCTGGTGGTCATTATTTCAGGGTGGCATATACATAATTATAGGGGATATGCCGTCCGTTTGTAAAATTTTTATTACTCTCCGCTGCTTATCTTAAAAACATAATTCATAATATGGTTTATATAAATGATTAAAGAAAAGTAAAGTTTTTCGTAATGTCCTTGTTTAAAGAATGGGGGCGTTACAACAGCAGATCGTTCAAAAGATGAAGACGATTTGCTTACCACAGCAGCAAGCTACAAATGTGAAAATTAGCAGCTAGCTGCCAAAATCAAGAAGAGCAGATCGTTATCGCCCAACAACGATCTGCTAGAGCATTAATGAAGAGAGAACTAGACTCCATTAATCAAGGGGGAATCAAGTTCATTTATTTCTCCAACTCCTTGATTATTTAATTCTAATGATTGCTTATAAATACTTTTTAATTGCTACGTAATCTCGAACGCCTATATGTCAGAAAAGTGACGAATAAATGCACAAATCATTTAATGTTGCAGACCTCGATTAGTGCATCAAGACAACGATGTGACTACCATAAATGCAAAATCAATGGCGTATGAACTTCACTCATTTTTGGGCGGCAAATCATTAAACAAGGGAGTAATCTCAACCGTTACTAGTTATTACTTTTACAAGTTTTAATCTGGTTCGTTCATGATGTGCCTATAAATATGTGAATGTTTGACTGTTCCTCTTACACTTTCAAAATTCTCTCTCTCATAAAACCTAAACAGCCATTGTTGTGTTAGCTCTTTCAAACTAAGCTTTTCTGCAACTCTTATTTCACAAAAACATTTCCACTCATACACGAAATGCCTGCTTCTGAAGCAAGTTCCTCATCTTCACAAACACCTCCGATCTCTTTGTCGGAGATGCTGCACTCTATTGAGGCTAGATTATCACCAGAGCCTCGTGCTGTACTCGAACATCATGGGTTTCGTACCCTAGATGTTCTATTCAGCAAAATCATTGCTTGCTCAGGTTTAGACATCAAGCATGCACTTATTTTCAATATCATATTTGTTTGCTTTTAATTCTCATATTGCTCTTATTTTGATTATTCATACAAAGATGCTTATATATGTGTCTACGTGTTCTTTTTGTGGTATGTTTATTTGCTTAGGATTTATCCGTCCATCTATGGTAAATCATCAATTTATCAACAAATAAGCTTTTTTATCCATATATACATCCTCAATCGCTTAATCGGTATATATTTCTATCTAGGGTTCTACAAGATCATATCTACAGAACCAGACTATTTTCTCCCACGACAAATAGCCCTATTCTATTGTTCGTGGATGGTTGATGATCGCAATGAATACACTGTCAAAATACCAGTTGGAAAGTGAAAAGAAGAAAACATAAGGACGACTGTGATTGAGATGATTCTTCAAACTTATCACTTAGTCGATGAGGGAGACATAGTGATTGAAGAAGTTACGGATGCGCAAATCCAGAGTGCTCTCGACATTATCCTGGCTCAACCATTCCAATGGACGGGAAAAGCCTTTAACCGATCTTTAATGCTACCCAGTTATCGCCTTCTCCTAGATTTCGTCCAAAAGGTGTTTCTTGGACACCAAGGAACTTTTGACTCAGTGACAGCTGGGAAACTAAAGGTCTTGACTGCTGTTCTATTCAATCTCAATGTCAATTGGGCCAGATCGTTGTTAAAACTTATAGTTGATGAAGAACAGCAGATAGACATTCGTCAAGACAGCAATGGAAATTGTACCAGATTGAATGTCAAACGACCTCTCCGCCTCTCCACAAAACTAAGTGCCATTATTGTTGGTTTCTTCCAGAAGGACAAATGGCACAAATCAGTTGATTTTAGCAAGGACTGGATCTTACCAAGGAACAGACATCAGATGGAAATGTCGTTGGGCATTGCTTCCCAAATTTTCCTCAAAGTCACGGATGACAAGATGAAACAAGAACTTATCCGTGTTGGCAAATCAAATCCTGAGTGGATTGTACCAATGAAGAAACCAGAAACTGTTGGTGAAGCAGCAGCTGCACAAGCACAAGAAAAGGTGGCAGCAGATCGACCAACAAAGAGGAAGGCAGCTGGTAATCCTAAACCAGCTGCTGCTGGCAAAGAATTCAAAAAGGTAAGGAAAACCAAGAGCAAACCTACTGCTCGAAATCTGGAAGATGAATTAGAAGCAACAATTGACAAATTGAAGGAGCCAACTGCTCCAGAAATAAATGAAGCTGAGGTGGAACTTAATATACACGAGCAGCCCACTGTTGATGTTGTAGAACGTTTAAAAGGAGCCCAATTACTTTTCAAACAGCTGCAAGAAAAGGCAACTGAGACTGTTCTCAAATCAATGCCTGGGATCCAGCTTACACCAGCCATATTGGAAATGGCTCAAAGGTTCCAAACATATTTGGAAATCAGAGATTGCAAGTTCTATATTTTGGAGGCCATTCTTCTGCTCTTCTCCATCAGCGAGCTGAAGGCTGAGGAGAATAAACTACAAAAGCATTTTGGTTTTCTCGACGTGCCAGATGCCAGGCAGTACTTTCGTACTTATGTACTGACCAAAATGAAAGAGGAAGCAGCTACCCTTCAAATCGATCTCACTCCTTATTATGAGAAGGAAAAAGATTTGTATACATTCGCAGTGGATTTGCAGTCGGGTGATTTTGACGAGATTTTCAATTTCGAAGTTCAAGCTGCTGAGACAGAAAAGCTTATTGACACACCCTCATCTTAGCCCGCTGTCCAACTCCCCACAGAAGAACCATCTGCTGCAATGGAGGAAGCAGCATCTATCTTGGAACCATCTGCCCCAATCCAAGAAGTTGAAGCCCCTGCCGAACACTTAGAAGAAATTTACACTCATGGCACAGCACCAGATGGATTTCAACTTCATAATTTGGAGGAATTGCTCTCTGCAAATCTTAGTGCCCACATGACAGTAGATCAACTCAGCGCACTTATTCATGAGAGAATAAATAATCGATCTGCTGCATTGGCCAACTTCGTATTCTCTGCTGCAGAAAGCGCACTTCAATCTGTTGAAAAGAATGTCCAGCACGCTCACTCTAAACTCTCCGAAGAGCTGCATAAAGATTTGGATAATGATCGTGAAATTTTTGATAAGTTCATAGAAGAGACCAACTGCAGGATTGCTGCCATTCAAGAGGAAACAAAATCTTTTGAAAACAAGATGAATGCAGTCGGTGCAAAGATGGTGGAGGAAGTGAAAAAGCACGTGGAGGGCCAATATGTAGATATGGAGAAAACCATAATTCCAGCTGTGGTTAAAAACACGCTGCCCACTTTACTCAAAGACCAGCTGCCAGAGGCTTTGAAAGTAAAAGATGTTGCAACTGGCAACGAAATTTTCCTTATCAACAAACAAATTACTGACATGAAGGTTGCTCACAGTGCACTGGCTGTCAATTTTGAGTCTCACATCAAGGATGCTTCAAAACAATTCAATGAGGTAAATGGCAACATTTCCTCATTCCTTCAATACAAAGAAGATTCTGAAGCAAGATTCAAAGCCCTTCATGATGAGCTCGCCTCCCTTCGACTAATAATCTCCAAGGAATTCATTGCTGATGTCGAAAAGGGGGAAGGGAAGAAGAAGGTTGACCAGCCCGCTGCCCCCTCCAAAACAAAACAAGCTGCTCCCAAATAGAAGAAACTTACTGCCAAACAGATTGCTGAAGCAAAGCAATTGCAAAAGGAAAATGAAGAAAAACAGAAGAGAATGGAGGAAGCAAAGAAAGCAGCTGACAGAAAAGGGAAGAAGGTTATGACCGAAGATGATGAAAACGAAGAGATGTTCTTGGATGGATGCACAGCAGAACAGATCGCTGATCCAGAATTCAAAAAGCTATGGAGGGCGGAGAAACAAAGACAAGGGATGACTGGTGCCTTTGATGACAAGGAGAAATCTCAAGATGAAGAAGAAGAAGAGTCATCAAATCCAGTCTTCAAATTTTTTGAAAAATTCCAGCTAACTGATCCTCAAAATCTATCCTGGCTTCATAGCAAGAAAGTGTCGCAATGGAACAAGATCGTTAAAGAATTCATCGTTCAACATTACTATCTGATGGATCAAGATGTACAAGGAGGAGCAGTGGATGATCTATTCAGAGAATTTTTGAGCCAGCACAAAAATCAAACTTTCATCGAGTATCTATACAGACAATCTGCAATGATGAACGTATCCTTGACTGCACCAAAGAAAACAACGCTGCTCTATCCTAGAATTCCAGGAACCACTGAGGTTGATCACACAGCCATATTGAATGTTATTAATCGATCTGCACAGCTAATGGGGTATCCCATTGATTTCAATAACAAAGACTACCGAAGGATTTTCAACGGAATCTATGCCAGTTTTGGTGTGCCCTCCGAATTAAGACAAAGGGAAATGGTTGAGAGGAGGAGACAGCAGCTGGCTGATCAACAGAGAAGACAATCACAAAATTAAAGATTTGTTCTTTTTGATTTTGCAGCGAACTGTTATAAATGTATTTTGTAAAAACCTGCTTGATCAATAAAGTATGAAAGTCTATTTTGAAAACAACCTGATGACAATATCTCTTTGTCCAGGCTATGTTTTATGATTGTCAATTTATTGCTATGCATAATAACTGCTCAAATATTAAATCTTCTTATTTAAAATAAAATATTAGTGTAGGTTTCGACATCATCAAAAAGGGGGAAATTGTTGGGAACCCCATGAATTTATATTTGTTTTGATGATGTTCCTCGA
>JAPKLX010002589.1:0-12589 GCA_026898415.1 Leonotis leonurus
AGTACCAAGTGTGTTTTGTAAGAGCATCATCAAAACTTAGAATATTTCATGGGGTTCCCAACAAAAGAAATCAGCAGCTCATTCAATGATAGGGAAAACGCTATACTCAAACAACTCAAAGACAAGAGCGAAGAAAATTACACTTTGAATGCCAAGATTTCTGATCTCATTGAAAGAGAAGCTTCCGCACAATGAAAAGTCGATGATTTGAGTGCCATGATTAATCACTCAATACACAAAAAGGAGGATAGGATTCAACTCATCAACGATATGCAAAGAAGAGCTGCAGATCGTACCGGACTTGGTTTTGACGGAGTTGACAAAGGACTACCAAAAGGGAAATTTGTCAAAGAGAAGGGAAAAGATAAGATAATAAATCTCTACAACAATGCGAGACAACCACAAGCTATCCTAATGAAGGATCAAAGTCAACGACAACAAAGATTCACCACTCAAGGGATTTGGTTTTAACAAAGGAAGCAGACTGCTCAAAAGTTTGATCAATCTGTTCAACAAAATAACCATCAGCGAGCTCCCAAATCATTCAACCAGAAGCAACTACACGTGAACAGATCGAGACAACCATCTGTTCCCTACGAACCAACTGCTCCTAAGAAACAAGTGCCTATTCAACCACCTGCCAAGAAAAAAGTTGTATACATTGACTTTAGTGGCAAACAAATCAGACCTTCACAGAATGTTACTATTATTAGACAAATTTGGGTTCCAAAGGGAACTATGTCTACTAACAAAGCACCCTCCTTCAGTAGGGTAGCTAAATAAACTTTCATTGCAGGTTAGGAAATCGAGAAGAAGAAGAGATGCAGCTCGGGGCGCAGTATGGATACTAGACAGCGGATGTTCAAAGCATATGACAGGCGATAAAGAGCTGTTGACCAACTACAAAGAAAGTTATGGACCAATTGTAACTTTTGGAGGTGACTCAAAAGGCTATACAAGAGGTTATGGTGATCTACATGTTGGTAACACAATTATTAAGAATGTGTCTTATGTAGAAGGCTTAAATCATAATCTATTCTCTATTAGTCAATTTTGTGCTAATGATAAAAGAGTAGAATTCACCGCTAATAAATGTCTAGTGAAGAGCTTGGAAGGAGAAGAAATTCTTCTTACCGGAATTTTGCAGGACAGATTGTACATTGTACAATGGAATGAACAGACTGACATATGTCTTGTAACTGCATCAAACTCTTCCACCAGCTGGTTATGGCACAAACGCTTAAGCCATCTCAACTTCAAATCAATCAACAAGCTGGTCAAAGACGAACTGGTCGAAGGTGTACCAAATCAAAAATATGACAAAGACCATGTATGTGAAGCTTGCCAAGCGGGAAAACAAACAAGAGCATCTTTTCCCAACCAAGGCAGCACACTCTACTACCAGAATATTAGAACTTCTACATCTAGACCTTTTTGGACTTGTATCTCCATTAAGTGTAAATGGTAGAAAGTATACATTAGTTGTTATTGATGACTTCTCTAGATTTACTTGGGTTATTTTTATGTATAAGAAAAAGGAAACCCTTGAAAAACTACCTGATCTTCTCAACAGATTATCAAATCAAAAAGAGAAGTCAATCATCACAATTCGATCTGATTGTGGGACTGAATTCATAAATCAAATGATCGAAGCTTATTGCTCAAAGATGGGAATACAACATCAAACATCACAACAGATCGTTAAAGGAAGCAGCTAGAACAATGCTAAATGAAATCAGTCTTCCAAAGAAATTCTGGACAGAAGCAATGAACACTGCTTACTACACACAGAATCGATCTGTTGTCACTTTACGTCATGGCAAAATCCCATACGAGCTGTGGAATAACAGGAAGCCTCTTCTAATTTATTTTCGTTCTTTCGGATGTAAGTGTTACATTCACAATAATGGGAAAACTCAATTAAAGAAATTTGATACCAAAACTGATGAAGGAATATTTTTTGGATATTCTGACATTAGTAAGGTTTATCGTGTTTTTAATAAACGAACCCTTATTGTTGAAGTAACACCTCATGTTGTATTTGACGAAACTACTTTCGAGGTGTCAGAAACAGAAGATAATCAATTAAACAAGAATTCGCCCTCTTCCACTCTTAAGAACTCCGAAAGTCAATTAATTGATGATATTTTACTATGGAGTCCAAGAAAAGAGGGAGAAGAAGAAGATTGTCCACCTGCTGAAATTATATCACAGCAAGGGGGAACAGATGCAAATGAAGAAACACCACAACTAGGGGGAACAGATGCAGATGAAGGGGGAACTTCACATGAACATTCTCAACCATCTGTTGAGGAACAAAACACTCAATCTCCCCCTCCCTCAAGTCAACAACCACCTGTTCAACCATTGGTAAATGAAGTATCGAGCATTAATTTAAATACTAACGATCTCTTTGATGTTCCTACCATAGATCATCCTGAATTCGAGAATCCACCCGATGAAATAGAAATCGAAGTATCTGCGGATGAAATGAAGAGACGAAGAAGATGGGTAGATAGCCATACATCTGATCTCATTGTTGGGAACCCAACAGATAGAGTCAAAACGAGACGCATGCATGGAGAAAGTGCATTACTAAGTTGCTATCTAGCTCACACCGAACCAAAGGACATCGAAGAAGCATTGCAAAGCACATATTGGATCAATGCCATGCAAGAAGAACTAAACGAATTTAAGAGAAATGAAGTATGGTACTTGGTAGATCGACCGAGACATCAAGGTGTGATTGGAGTCAAATGGATATTCAAGAATAAAAGAGATGAAACAGGTGAAGTAGTAAGAAACAAGGCAAGGCCAGTCGCAAAAGGTTATTGTCAACAAGAAGGGATAGACTTTGATGAGACATTTGCACCTGTTGCAAGACTAGAAGCCATCAGATTGTTTCTTGCTTATGCAGCTTTCCAACGCTTCAAAATATTCCAGATGGATGTAAAAAGTGCGTTTTTGAATGGGATTATGGAAGAAGAAGTCTACTTAGAACAACCACCTGAGTTTAAAGTTGAAGATGAGAGCAAGGTGTACAGATTAACTAAAGCAGTGTATGGTCTAAAACAAGCTCCTCGAGCTTGGTATGAGACACTGTCTACATTCTTACTTCAATCAGGATTCAAACGAGGATCAGTTGACAAGACATTATTCACCATCAAAGTTCAAGACTATATCCTTTTAGTCCAAATTTATGTTGATGATATCATTTTTGGATCCAAATCTGAATTCCTTTGTAACAAGTACAAGATGTCAATGATGGGAGAAATGAACTTCTTCCTAGGCTTGCAAGTCAAGCAATCTGCTGATGGGATCCTTATTAATCAATCCAAATATATCAACGATCTCATCACAAAGTTTGGAGTTAAAGATTGCAAACCAGGAAAAATTCCTATGCAAACCAATGGGCAGATTGGCCCTGATGCACACGGGAAGGTAATAGATGTAAAAATGTATCGTGGTATTATCGGTTCACTTTTATATCTAACTGCTAGTCGACCTGATATTACTTTTGCAGTTGGTGTTTGTGCTAGGTATCAAGTAAGTCCAAGGAAATCCCACTTAGAAGCAGCCAAACGAATTTTGCGTTATCTCAAAGGGACCATTGAAATAGGTTTATGGTATCCTTGTGATGATAATTTTGTATTAACTGGTTATTCTGATTCTGATTATGCAGGTTGCAAGCTTGATAGAAAATCCTCCTCTGGGACTTGTCAATTCCTTGGAAGCAAGCTCATCTCGTGGTTTTCTAAAAAGCAAACTTCGGTTGCAACCTCTACAACAGAAGCAGAATACAAGGCTGCAGGGAGTTGCACCGCACAAATCCTATGGCTCAAACAACAACTAAAAGATTACGAAGTACAGATGGATGCAGTTACAATATTTTGTGACAGCTCGAGCGCCATAGCAATAACACAAAACCCAGTACTTCATACTCGATGCAAACACGTGGATGTTCGTCATCATTTTATCCGTGACCACGTGGAAAGAAAGAACATCAAAATAGAGAAAATTCATACTGATGTGCAGCGAGCTGATATCCTAACCAAAGCATTAGCCGAGGACAGATTCAAAATATTTTGTGGCAAGTTGGGATTAATCAACTTAATCGAAAATGGTACAAGTGTAAACAACAGATTGTAAATGGTACAATACGATCTGTTGTCACACTATTTCTCATCCATCTATTTATTAATCATTCCTTTGATTAATAACTTCCACTACAGCTAGATCATTTACCTTGATGTCTAGCTGTTCAAGGGAAACCTAAGAGACAGGTTGATCCAACTATCTGGTTCATTAATCAAGGGGGAACCTATGAAGAAAAATGATCTAACATTTCAAAATGGACTAAAACAAACAACAGCTAGATGCATTATAAATCAACAGCGAGCTGTTGAAAACACAAATGTCTAGCTGTTCGACTCAAACATTCTAAACAGACTTGATGTTACTTGTTCTCAACAGCGAGAGATCATTGAAGAACAGATTGTTTTCACATCAAAACAATCTGTCTGGCATCTATTAAGGGGGAACTTAACTCTCACTATTTATTTATGACATTTAATTCTTCATTTATTTCTCCATTCTCTTGCTATTCTTTACTAATGATTAACATTGAATATCATTTATTTGCATAATACCAAGAGTCGAATGTGTCAGAAGATTGAGGGAAAAAGAGAAAGATCATTAAATGCTGCAGACCTCGACATTCGTGAAATTGCAGAGATGTGACTTGCTGCCGTCACAGCCAATAGTGTGTGAAGTTAATACGCTAGAGTGGGCGAGAAAATCATTACTTCAGGGAGTAATCTCAACCGTAGATTGAATTTACTTTATATCTTTTAATCCTATGCGTTGATGTGTCTATATATATATGACTGTTTGACTGCTTCGTCTCCTACACACTCATATATTCTCTAAAAACAGCCATTGTTAAAAATCTTGAACATTCAAATTTTTAACACTCAAACCCTGTCCTAACAACCTACTACACATCCTTCAAAATGACAAACTCCGAAGCAAGTTCTTCATCATCGCATGCTGCTTCACCCATTCCAGTGTCCAAAATGCTTCAATTGATTGAAGTCAGACTCTCTCCTGAACCTAGAGCCGTTCTTTGTCATCATGGATACTCTCTCCTTGATGACCTCTTTTCAAAAATCGAAGCTTGTTCAGGTTTCTTAAATGTTTAGATAAGCATGATCTAGGGTTTAATATTGGGTGTGCACTTACGAAACTCTACATATATGAATGCTTTGATATATATATTGATTATGTTCTAGATTTAGCTATATAATGGTACATAAAATCAAACCGTAAACGTAACATGCATAATGTTGTGCTGTTGATGGTATTGCAACCCATTAATCCATACATTATACGACTTAGAAGAAATAAAGTCACAAACTCCTAATTCAAGCATGTTTTGGACTAATCAGGCTTAATTCTGTGTTAATAACTTATAATTCGACCTGTCCTATATTGCTATAACTTTCTACTCATATTCTCGCTATTACCTTGCTATACTAACAGCGAGCTGTTAACCTACAGATCGATAATTCGATCTGCTCAAGCTATCAATCTGCAAACTTCCAACTGTGTCCTATACTTAACCGATTTCTTGTGATTCTTGTAGGATTTCACAAGATAATTAGAAAGGAGCCTCGATTCTATCTCCCGCGTCAAGTAGCTCTATTTTTCTGCTCTTGGATAGAGGACGACAATGATGAATATTCAATTGAATTGCCGATTGGGAAGGAAGCAAAGGAGCACAAACAAGTGATTGATATGATTCTCAACACTTACGATTTAGTCGACGAAGGGATGATGATTGAGGAAGTTTCACACGAGCAGATAGCAGAAGTAATAAACTTGATGGTGGCGCACCCTATAGAGTGGGATGGGAAAGCTATCACAAGGAGTTCAATGCTGCCCACATATCGCGTGCTTTTGGACTTTGTTCAAAAAGTCTTTTTGGGTCACCAAGGAACCTTTGATGCAGTGAATCCCATAAAACTCAAAGTGCTAACAGCCGTACTTCTAAATCTCAACATCAACTGGGGCAGATCGCTGCTAAAACTAATTGTGGATGAGGAAAAGCAGATCGATCTCAGACTGAATGCAGATGGAGCTTGCATTCATCTACATGTCAAGCGCCCTCTTCGTCTGTCCACCAAAATCAGCACTATAATTGATGGTGTGTACAACAAGGATAAATGGCACAAGGCCATAGAATTTGATCCAGAATTGATTGTTCCCAAATCTAGACATCAGGTTGAGATGTCTTTGGGAATTGCAGCTCAAATATTCGTAAAGGTGACCGATGACAAAATTCGAGAAGCTATGATTGCTATTGGCAAGTCCAATACTGAATGTGTAATACCAATCAAGAAACCAAGAACCGTGGGAGAAGCTGCAGCAACACAGACAGCTGCAGAACAAATAAAGAGAAAAGCAGCTGGGGGAGCACAGCCCGCTGCTCGAAAGAAGAAAAGAAAAATGGCAAAGGAATCACCTCCTGCCGTGGAGAAGAAAACTGAAAAGAAAGCAGAAAAGAAGGCTGAGAAGAAGGCACCTAAGAAGGTGGCCGTGAAAGAACAATCCAAACCCACAGCACGTAAATTAATAGATGAATTGGAGGATACCGAACCACCTGTTGGCATTAAGGAAGCTGATGTTGCTGTAAACCTTCATGAACAGCCCGCTGATGATCTCACCGAACGATTGGTTGGGGCTCACATGATTCACGAAGGAATGAAGGAAGCAGCCACAGATTCAATTCTCAAGAGCTTGCCGGGAATTGAACTTACTCCCACTACTCTTGACATGGCCAGAAGGTTCCAAGTCTATCTCGACATTCGAGATAGCAAATTCTACATATTGGAGGAGAACAAATTAATCTCTTATTTTGGATTTCTTGATATTCCTGATGCACGTCAATACTTCCGCACCTATGTATTGACCAAGATGAAGGAGGAAGCGGCCGGATTAAAAATTGATCTTGCTCCATTCTACTCCACGGAACAAGTGTTCTTCAACAATGCTGTCGATCTTACATCCGGAGACTTTGACGAGGCTCTAAACTTTCTTGATCAATCTGTTGGTCAAAGTTCTTCGATCATGAAGCAAGCCTCTACATCTCAGCCCCCTGTCATTGAGGTTGAAGTGGAACAGATGGAGAAAGGGAAAACTGAGGAGATAGAGCAGATCGAAGATGTTTTGATTGAGGATGTACAGATGGAAGGGAGAGACCAGGATGATAAGATGGAAGAAGCTGAGACTCACAAGGTCGATGAAGCTGTTATTGATGAAATCTATACACAGGCCACTGCTCCAGCTGACTATCAGCATTTTTCTTTGGACGAATTGTTAATGCAAACAATTAACCCCGTGTTGAAAAAGGAGCAGCTGAGCCAAATTATTCATGTCCGCATCAACGATCGATCAGCTACCTTAGCAAATTTTGTGAAGGATGTAGTGGAGAATGCCATTCGCAGTATCGAATCTAATTTTGAAAAGGCTCACAACGATCTGTCCACTTCTTTACACAAAGACTTGGACAGTGACCGAGAGGTGTTTGATACCTTCAAGAAAGAGACCGAGACCAAACTTTCCAACTTCCAAGGCGAAGTTAACAAATTTGAAGATAAAATGATGGAGGCAGGCAAGAAATTGGTGGAAGAAGTCAAGAAGCAGGTGGAGAAACAGCTGGAGGATATGGAAAACTCTACCATTCCAGCTGTGATTGAGAAACATGTTCCAGCTGTGCTTTCCTCATCATTACCCTCTGCTCTCGCTCCATTATTAAAGAAGGAGATTGAAGAGGCTGATCTTGCAACGGGCAATGAAGTTTTCCAAATCAACAAATCTCTAACTGCTCTGAAAGCCGCAGACAGCGCCCTGTCCACTGACATCAAGAAACTAGCCACTTCATCCTCCAAACAATTCAATGAGATCAACGCAAACATCTCTTCTCTTCTGCACTACAAAGAAGAAATGGACAAAAAGTACAAGGACATGGCTGAGGAGATTGCCTCCCTTAAGCTCATCATATCGAAAGATTTTGATGATGTCGAAAATGGGGAAGAACAGAAGAAACAGCCCTCTGTCTCACAAAAGAAGAAGCCTGCAGCTGCTGTTGCCAAAAGAAAAGCATCAAAGAAGAAGAATCCCAAACAGGCAGCTGAGGCTAGACAAATGCAATTAGAAAATGAAGAAAAGGAGAAGAGATGAAAGAGAAGGATGATGCCTTAGCTAAGAAGAAAGGAAAGAAGGTTGCTACAGAAGATGATCTTACTGAACAAATGTTCCTAGCCGGATACAAAGCTGAACAGGTAGAAAATCCTGACTTTCGGGAATTATTTGTCGCTGAAAGGGAGAAACAACAGAGGGAGAAGATGGAGGAGGAAGAAACACCGGAAGAAGGTAAGGAGTCTACAAATCCAGTGTTCAAATTTTTTGAAAAATACCAACTCAAGGATGCTCAAAATCTAAAGTGGATGCACACAAAGAAGGCTTCTAAATGGAACCAACTAATCAAAGAGTTTGTGGTGCAACACTACTATCTGATGGATGAAGACGTGCAAGGAGGAGATGTGGACGAGCTGTTCAGAGAATTCCTAAAGCAACACAAGAATCAAACCTTCGTGGAATACCTACACAGACAGTCTGCAATGCACAATTATCCTCTGACTGCTCCGAAAAAGACTACAATTCTATATCCCAGGATCCAAGGAACAACAGAGGTTGATCACACTGCGATCTTAAACCACATTAATCACTCTACGAAAGCCATGGGATACCCGATTGATCTCAACAACAAAGACTACAGAAGGGTATTCAATGGTATATACGCAAGTTTTGGAGTTCCCTCGAAATTGAGGAGGAGAGAGATGGTGGAAGCAAGAAGAGCTCGAATGGCTGAACAATCAAGAAAGCAAACAGCAGATCAAAGCCAAGCTCCAAATCAATGATGTTTACATTTCTTTCATTTTTGTAAATGAACAGCTCACTGTCCTTATTGAATATCTATCTGTAACAGCTAAACAACTAATGAATAAAAATGATAAACATCTTTTGATTCAAAAACAACCTGATGACAATATCTAGTTGTCCAGGCAATGTTTTATGTGATATTTAATGCTTTAACATTTTTGCTATCATCTAACTTCTTTTATCACTTGGTAGAAAATTGTAAAGTGTTGGTTTCGACATCATCAAAAAGGGGGAAATTGTTGGGAACCCTACAATGGTATATTAGTTTTAATGATGTTATTCGAAACAACACTTAGTTAAAATATGAATTCTTAAAACCAAGTAATTGATGTTATCTATTAAGGTACAGCTAAAGTATTGAAGAAGCAGATGGTTTAATTTTACTATCTGTATTATTCTTCTCAAGCTCTCCTGGACACATCAATTATGTTCACAAGGGTTAAAACTCATTGTAATGATAGCGAGTTATTTTGAACAGATCGAGTTCTCGATATGTTCACAATATTAACAGCTCGCTGTCCCTTGCCTTGTATTGGTTTTTGAAATCTGTTCTAGATTAGATTTTACAAGATCAAAATTGTAAAAGGAAAGTTTGAATTTTCAAACTTACTTATAGTGATCATCTCTATCTAGCTGTATAGGGAAGTCTTGAAGGGGAACAGCGAGCTGCACTTCTACAAACCGTTAAAAAAAACAGCGAGACAACGTGATTGTCTACAAAGAACAGTGAGATACTAATTGTCTATATGGAACAGCGAGACAATGCAAGCAACTAGAAACAAATATCGTAGGAAACGATATGCACCTGCTCATCAACAACTAATGAAACAGCTATAGCAAATAAAACAGCTAGAATTCATGAAACAGCTAAAGACTATGGGACAGCGAGACATATGAACAACAGATCGTAATCTCAAATACGATCTATTAACTCAAACTTCTCCAAAGGTCAAGATCAAGTACATGTTAATTGGGAATCAAACCAATTAACAAAGTGTGGACAGCTCGTCTCAAAGATATTGTAGGAAACAATATGCATCTGTGGTAAGACAGCGAGCTGTTATAATCCACACCATACTACGGTGGACTGCCGACATACCTAAATTTGTCTCAAGTCAACCACTCCGTGTATTGTCACATCAACAATATACTTTAAGGAATGAAGTACAAGGATATCAAAATTCCAGTACAGTGAATCATTCCCAGTATGGCAATACATTGAGAAATCTCGTGAAAGGTGGTAACCAAGCTCATTTTGACAGCGTGCTTCAACAACACTGCCATGCATTTAATGCAGTCATTAATGCGATGAAGAAGGACATCTTCTTTTCCAACGGATAGTTATTCTTCAAAAAGGCTATAAATACCACCTTCACCTCCAGGAACGAGTACGAGAATTCACGATTACAAAGCTCAAACTCTGCTCCAATATCTTCAAATATTCAAAGCTCTAAAAGCACTCCTTCCAGCTCTAGAATTCTCTGAGTGCTTTATTATTCTTTTGAAGATAGTTTCTGGAAATTTGTTGTTTACCAAAACCCAAGTTAGAATCTAGTTTTGATCCAAAAGTTGTAAGATTTAGATTGTAGTTCTTCAATCTAAAAAGTGTAATCTCAAGTTGTTATCTAGTTTTGATAAAACTTGAGGCTCGTACTCAACGAGTAAAAAGAAAGGAGACATAGTAGATTTCGATCTAGTTTTGATCGAGCTGTGGACGTAGGGAAAGTTTATCCCGAACCAGGTTAAATACCTTGTGTTCTTACTTTTTGTTTTACTTTACTATCATATTCTCCATAATCTTGCATTAACTTGGTTGTGTTAAAGATTGACTAAAGAAAACATTTTTAACTACAAAGAGCATTAACCACCGAATTCCGTACACAACATTAATCAAGATTAACTTTCTTAAAGTTAATCTTATTAAGTGTTTCTTTTCACTTAAGGTTTATTTGAGCTAAGGTGCTTCTTCTTCCCAAGAAGAAACCCTAAGCTAACATAAGCTTACTTTATTTTAAAGTGTGCTTAAGCCTTATACTTAAACTATGAACAAGAAAACCTAAAAAGTTTTGAAATGGTGTTTTCCCCCCCCCCCCCCCATACACCAATCTAGCTCTTTCGGGACCAACAAATTAGAAATATTAAATGCTAAAGAAGGGATAGTACGATATATACCCCTTAAGTATTAATAATTAGAGCTTATAATAATAAAAGTCTAAGTATGAAATAAAGAAAATCCAATTTATTTAATAATTGGGTTCTAAAATAAGAGAAATAATGTCTCTAAATTATTAAGGATTTATTGAAAGTACTAATATTCTAAGGTTATGTAAAGAGTTAAATAAAAAGAACTTATAATATTAATTGAATAATTAATTATTTCAGTAAGTGTTAATACACTTATTGCACTTAAATGCAATTACCGGAGTAATTGAATCGATGATTCAACACTTTATAAATAATATTGATCTGAAGAATCAATATCTCGATAAACGAGTCGAAACAAGAACTAAGAATAGTATATTCTTACAATTAAATATTTCAAATGCACTAAGGGCATTTTAACTTATATGAGCTTTTCTAAAAGGTTCTTACGAGAGATCAACCTCGCATTCCGTGACCAAAGCAATTACAAATCGAAGTTATCCAAGTAGGCTTTCTATTACAAAGAAAATTATGTGTGCCGTATGCTATTTATGTTATTTTCGAAAGGAATTCAAATTGAGAAAATATGTTTCAAAGTATTGTCTTGCCGAAAATGATTTATATTTTGTATCAATGCCTATCTGATTAAGGGTACCTGGTGTAAGGATCCTGGATTCCTTGTCACGCCCCGACCTCCGCCCTTGTGGCGAAGTTCGGTACGCGACTATAAAATAATTAAATAAAGGATATAAAGGAAACTAAAGGCTTTCAACGAAGCAAACGGATATTTCGATAACTGAGTCTTAGTTCATAACAAGAGTTAAACTCTGAATTGACACATTTGTCAAACAAAAACTGATAAAACCTCTTGCAGCGGAAAAAAGATCTACATAAGTCTACGTGTATGAAGACACGTAAACCCCCAAGAGTTTGCCAACAAAAGAGACCGACAAGCCATGCAAAGCACCTCCTTCCATCACGTCTCAACCTGCACATTTATAAATACATGCAGGGTTGAGTACAAAAGTACTCAGTAGGCACATGCCGAAATCGCATACGTACATATATAATTGTCATTGCCGTAAAGAGTGAAACATAGGGATTTTGTCTTTAAAAGCACCTACGTTCACTAAATTCTTTTTGTGAAACCTGAAGTTCGACTGATCAGTCTAAGTTCTTTAGTATTCTACCATATATGTTTTCTACATGTACCGTGAAGTTGGCCACCTTCTACGGACACCTGACCGGTCAACACATTCGTCGACTCACAGTCCTTTGTGTACACTAGTTCGAGCGGGGTTGCTTACCCACTAGAACCTGAATTCGATTAAATGATAACAAGATAGGCATCGTACAAAACATAAATCATTTCGGCAATACAATACTTTAAAACATAAGTTATCATTTGAAAACCTTTTCGAAATATCAACATAATAGCATACGA
>JAPKLX010003880.1:0-10543 GCA_026898415.1 Leonotis leonurus
GAGGAATTCACTACTTATGTCGGAATTCAAAATGCGGGGTATTACACTAATATCGCTTCAGGTTTTTCTTCATAGGTCAAGTCGGGTTTCAAAATCATCTCTTCTTGATGAATAACGTGTTTTGGGTCAAACACGTATTTTCTGAGTTGTGACACATGAAAAACGTTGTGAACGTTTCCAAAGCTCGGTGGTAATGCTAATCTATACGCCACTGGACCTATTCTTTCCAGAATTTCGTATGGTCCAATAAAACGGGGTCTCAGTTTTCATTTAACACCAAATCTAATTATTCCCTTTGAAGGAGATACTTTTTTAGGAAAACCTTATCTCCTATTTCAAATTGTAGCTCGGTTCTACTGTCACGCCCGCCCTTCACTAAGGATAGTAAAGTCGGGGAAACCGTGACTAGGGGAGGGATTAAAGAAACGGGGGTAGAAATGGGAAACTGGAACAAGGCTGAACCGTAATACATTCTCATAACTCATCAAATAATTCATTATACATGAATTATATAAAAGGGCTTGAGTCTTAGGCTCAGTACAATTTATCATAATATGAAAGAACTGAAGTCTCAGTTTTAATACATACTGATCTCAAATTTGCAGCGGAAAAACATTTGGATCGAAATAAGCTCTACGTGTATGAAGACACGTAGAACCCCCAAGAGTCAACTACTAAGGGATTGACAAAAAGCCCGAACGCAGCACTCCTCCTTCACCACCGCTCAACCTGCACGTTTAGAAATACATGCAGGGCTGAGTACAAAAGTACTCAGTAGACACGTGCCAAAATCGCACTCATACATATATAAACTGTCATGCCATCTGCAAGTGAAACATAGGGATTTTTGTCTCTAACGCACCTATGTTCACTAAAATCGTTTCTTTTGAAATCATGAGTTGACAGGCCTGTCCTAGTTCTTTGTAATAAACCATATCTGAAGTTTCTATGTGCCGGGGAAGTGGCCACTTCCCACAGACACTTGACCGGTCAACCTTTCGCTGACACACAGTCCATTGCGTACACTAGTTCGAGTGGAGACGCTAATCCACTGGAACCCGAATTCGATTATCATATAACAGATAGGCATCATACATAAATCGAAAAACATTTATGGCAAGACAGCGCTTTTGAAAACATCTCATTTCATTTGAAAGCATACACACATATATTTTCATAGGGTAAGAAAAGCCTACCTGAATAGTCTTGACCGACGACTGCTTCGTTCTCGAGATGCGGGTCCGACCTCTCGTCGAAACCTTTAAATAAATCTCACGTGAGATATCTTTATGAAGTATATCTAATACTTCTAAGTGTAAGGAAGTATTATCCCTAGCTAATTGAGAATTATTCTCGGTCTTTTAACTCGACTATTTTACGAGTCTAGGAGTTGTATTCCTAGAGGTGTCATTTGAGGGTTTCCAATCAAGCTATGGCTTAGAAACTTACTATTCCCAAATAATTAAGACATTTCCGGGTTAATATCTTGATCTTTGAATCAAGATAATCAATTTCTAATTAGGCCAATTAAATTCTAATTATCATACTCTAAGTATGATTTGTGATTTAATCATCTCTCATGATTAAATTCAAATAAATCAAGAAATTTCTAATGGTCAATTAAATTCTAAATTCATAAATTAATTCCTAATTAATAAATTAAGATTCCTAATTTAGCTTTGAAATTTTATTCTTGGACTTAGCCCAATTAACATTGAGTCTTAACACCTTAATTAAATAATTAACCCACATGTGATTAATTAATAATCTCTTAGCCCATGAGTCAATTTAATGAGCTCACTAAAATTTAAATATCTAGGCCCATATCTGATTTAGGAAAGGAAGTAATTAGGCCTAATGAACTATGAAATTTTCGGCCCATCAGATTTTATAAATTCGGCCCGTTAATAATCTAGCTTGAGCCCATATATTTTATTTGCTATAATCCACTCTAAAATTTCATAGGCCCAGTGATTTAGTTTTGGTTGGCCCAGTTAAGTCTTTTAATTTCGGCCCACTCGATTATTTAATCAGCCCGATACCCGGCCCAAGTTCTAGAGGCTTCTAATACATCTAACCCTACCTTAGTGTAGTATAACCCACGCCTCTTTCTCCTTCTCACGCCAGACTTCTGTTTCCCTCCTTCGACAGCCGAGCAGCAGCGCCCGACCCTCCTCGCTACTTCACCGTTTCACTATTCTCCGCACTCGCGTATCCGAGCGCTCGGCGGCGAGAAACAGCTCCTATCGGATTTCCTCGCCGTCGCCGTGCCCTGCCACCAGGTATACTCCTCTGCTTTACTCTTCCTCTTTCTTTCTTATTTCTTATCTAGTCTCTCTTCTTCTGGCAGTGGAGACAAGGGCGTCTCCTGCCTCCGTCGTGCACTCGACGGCAGCAGCCGTCGGAGTCCTCTGCCTCAAGTGAATTCTCGTCTCCGTCATTTCTCTTTTTTTTTTTATATATATATAGCACTTACTTTATTTATTTGCCAAATTCCTAATCTGCATGTTTTAATCTGTTGGATTAAAGCTTAAAATGCTTTGCTAGGCAAATTTCTAATTTATCTGAAAAATGTTTTTCTTGACTAGTGACTGAGATTTCATGAATCCCCTATTTTATAAATCCCTTGTGTGTTTTAAATATATGTATCTTGAAGAAATGTATCTTGTGTATTGATTTCATACTATGGTTAATTATTACGTTTGGGGTTTATTTTTGAGGGAATGGTTCGAGTCGAGACGCTGGGATTTGGCTCAAGTTTGTAGGTGGAGTGTCACCTGGTTTGTCCCGGTTGGGGATTTGTCCGTTGGGACAGTAGCTAGGGGATGCCCCATGGCTGTTCTGCTTCTCCGAGAGATCCATAACTCTTATGTAAGTTTCCTTTAGATAATTAAGAATAGCATGACTGAGTGTATTATACAGTATAGTTCATGGATTTCTGTACTAAGAAGCATTCTGAGTGAAAACTTCCAGTTAAAGTTTCATTTGAACCTTGTTCAGAACACAAGGATTTTAAAGGTTGTAACATGCTACTGAATTTGTTCTAGAGTTGATTTTTGTGTTCTTAGAGTTTCTAAAGTGAAATAGGAAGGAAAGATCTATATTATTGACTTGATTTTGGGTGGAGTTAACCGTTGTTTACCACAACTTTCAGATTTTATTCTTCCGGTTCTGCATTTGTTTTCGAGTGGCTATGGTTCTGGACTTAAAACTAATGTAGTGTGAACTAAATGCATGAGAGTTTTAGTTTGGGCTTACTGGTAAATATTGAATGACTGAGTTCAAAAGGGTATGTACATTATCAAAAGTTGAAGAGTTAACCAGCTGACTGTGTACTGATTAGTTCTAGCTTAATGGAAATCAACTGTAAAGGTAGGTATTAGGTAATTCAGTAACATATGTCGGTGATTTGTTAAGACTTGAGTTTGTTTTATACCACATCTAAGTATAGGTCTTAAGATTTGAGCTTGGAGCTAAGTTTGAGTCTAAGGATAAACTTTAAACAACTGAGTATCAAGAGGCATAAACATTAACAATAGTCAAGGTTTTAGTTTTACCTTAAGAACAGTGATATACTTGGCTCGATTTGTGCAGAACCTCCTCTCTTAGTTCCTCTTGGAGGTGCTAATGTGTTTAATGAGTTAGGGTTGGTGAACTGTAAAACTCATCTAAGGCTAAAGGGGCTGGTATTTATAGGAAGCAATATGCCTGCCTTGGACTATTGGTGCTAAGTAAATTCTTATTGCATTATCTTCTAAATTACAGCTAATCTGTTATATGTTGCGTGCTATAGAAAAATCAGATGGTGTGTTGCAGATTATGCAAGGTGTCAGAGGAGGGTCTGATTCACCTTGGAGCATTCTCCATCCAGCTGTCTTACCTTGACCGAGCAGCAGCTGAGGCAGCAGCCTCACTTCTTTCCTTTTCCAGATTTTTGCCAAAAGATTTGGTTCTCTATATCCTGCTTTAGCACTGTTAGCACTATTCTCTATATCTTTAGCACTATTTATTTTCCTTATTTCTGACACTCTCTGCAACCTTTTTGACTTATGTTACAGGTTCCTTGTGAAGGGATATGGAAGTGGCAGCGTCTGCCATCTTTCCCTAAATTCAGTAGCCACCCTACTCTAGATCTAGATTTTGATTTCTTTGATTGTACTATTAAACTTTATTTGTTTTACACTGTGGGTTTTAATGTATTAATGTAATATCCCAACTCTATTTCCTTTATGAAAAGTACTCCTCCTTCTGTAGACTTATCATCCTGATTAGCCTTTTATACTCTTATTTATCTACTTATTTTACTCTTATTTATTTGTAGACTTCTGCAGCCGTGTGTAGATGTATTTTAGGTTTCTATTTTATGTGCACATCTTTGCTTAATTAGTACATCTTCATATATACTCATATATATATAAGTATTCATTTCTACAATGCCCTATCTTATACGTTTATTATAAGTGCTTAAAGATTTTAAGATAGTAACAATGAAATCCCATCTATGATAATTAAAAGATAGGGTTGCTTTAATACTACTTGATAAGGATCAAACTTTATCCTAATTCTCATTTAAATTTAAATTGTAACTAGTTCAATATAAATATTGTAGAATAATCCTTTCTAATTTGCCAATTGATTTACTATTAATATACGCTAAAATCAATTACTTACAAATATACGATGCGAGAATACTACTACGAAGAAATGGGGCATTAAATCTACGGGTGTCAGCATAAGACTTCTGTCTATTTTGAGCTTCCTTGATTCTTTCTCTAATTTGTCTAACAATTTCAATCATCTCGCTAACTGAGTCTGAGCCTACTATCGTTCTTTGACCTACTTCGTCCCAATAGAATGGCGATCTACACTTCCTTCCATACAGTGTTTCATATGGAGCCATCTCTATGGTCGCCTGATATCTGTTGTTGTAGGCAAACTCAATTAGTGGTAGTATCACTTCCCAACTCCCACCTCTGTCGAGAACTACTGTTCTCAACATGTCTTCTAGAGTCTGAATGGTTCTCTCCGATTGTCCATCAGTCTGAGGGTGGAATGCGGTGCTAAAGTTCAATCTGGTACCTAACTCCTTCTGAAGACTCACCCAGAATCTGGATGAAACTTTGAGTCTCGGTCTGAGGAAATTGACACTGGTACGCCGTGTAACCGTATGATCTCACGAACATACAACTGAGCTAACTTGTCTGACCCATAAGTTATCATTATAGGTACAAAGTGAGCACATTTTGTGAGACGATCTACGATTATCCAATTGACAGTGTTTCTTCTTGTTAACTTGGGTAATCTGATTATAAGATTCATAGGAATATGCTCTAAATTTTATTATAGAATTTCTTAATGGTTGAAATTTTCTATAAGGTCGTTGATGTAGTGGCTTCACTTGATGGCAAGCTAAACATTCTTCTACGTAGGATGTTATCTCCTTTTTCATATCATCCCACCTAATTTCTCCTTTGAATTCTAGTACATCTTCCTACTAGGTGGGCGATATACGGTGCATTATGTACTTCATTCATGATTACCTATTCAAGTTCTTTACTATGTGAGATGCATAGTCTTCCCTCAAAGGTGATAACATTATTAGCCTCTTCGTGATAACTTATAGCATCATCCTTCCTCACTTTCAATCGTATCTTCTCAAGTTTTTCATCATTCCTTTGAGCAGTTAAGATCCTACTTCTCAAGTCAGGTTTTACTACTAAAGTGGTGAGAATTTCTTCCACTGTCTCAGGTGGTGGTAAAATTTCCAATTTCATCTTCTCAAGTTTCTTTATGAGTTCTCTCTCTTGGGTTAGAAGAAATGCAAGCTTTGAGGAAGTTTTACGACTTAAGGCATCAGCTACTACGTTAGCTTTTCCCGGTGATAATTTATACCACAATCGTAATCCTTTACTAATTCGAGCCACCTTCTTTGTCTCATATTAATGTCTTTCTATTCGAAAAAGTACTTGAGACTCTTGTGATATGTGCAAATTTCACACCGAACTCCATAGAGATGGTGTCTCCAAATTTTCAGAGCATGCACAACAGCAGCTAACTCCAGATCATGAGTTGGATAATTCAGTGTGTGGTCTTAGTTGTCGTGATGCATACGCTATGACTTTTCCTTCTTGCATCAAGACGCAACTTAATCCATTCTTAGATGCATCCGTGTAGACTACATACTCCTTGTTGGGTCCTGGATCTGCCAGTATCGGGGCGGTAGTCAACTTCTCTTTCAAAAGTTGAAAACTGGATTCACATTCCGGAGACCACTTGAACTTTATTCCCTTTCGTAGTTGTTGTGTCATTAGTCGTGCTATCTTGGAGAATCCTTCGATGAATCTCCTATAGTATCCAGCTAATCCTAAGAAACTTCTGATTTCATTAGGAGTCGTTGGTGACTTCCATTCTCGTACAGCTTCTATCTTGATGGGGTCTACCTTAATCCCTTCAGATGACACAATGTGTCCAAGAAAAATTACTTCACTAAGCCAAAATTCACACTTGCTGAATTCAGCATAGAACTTCTCATTTCTGAGGGTTTCTGAGGTGATTCTTAGATGTTTCTCATGTTCTTCTTCACTCTTCGAGTAGATAAGAACATCATCTATAAAGACCAAGACAAACTTGTCTAGGTATGGGTGGAACACACGATTCATCAGATCTATGAATACTGCGGGTGTATTGGTTAATCCAAAAGGCATCACTATGAACTCATAGTGACCATACTGAGTTCGGAAAGCAGTCTTAGGAACATCTTCCTGTCGGATTTTCAGTTGGTGGTATCCTGATCTCAAATCTATCTTTGAGAAGACACATGCTCCTTTAAGTTGATCAAACAAGTCGTCAATCCTGGGTAAGGAATAGTGGTTCTTGAGGGTCAACTTGTTCAAGCCTCTGTAGTCTATGCATATCCTCAAGTTTCCATCTTTCTTCTTGACGAGAAGCACAGGTGCTCCCCAAGGTGATACATTAGGTCTGTTGAAACCTAAGTCCAACAGTTCCTGGAGTTGTATCTTGAGTTCTTCTAACTCCTTAGGGTCATCCTATAAGGTGCTTTGGATATTGGAGTTGATCCTGGTTCCAGGTCTATTGTGAACTCTAGTTGCCTATCTGGTGGCAATCCTGTTAGTTCGTCTGGAAATACAATGACTATATCTTCCAGCTTCGTTTCTTCTTTTACTTCTTCCTTCAAGTAAACCAAGTATGCTGAACCTCCTTTCCTTACTAGCTTCGTAGCTTGCAGTGCTGAGATAACTGCCTTCTTCCGGTTCCTGGTAATCCCATGGAAGCTTGTGGGTTATGTTCTTGGTGTTTTGAAAGATATCTGTCTCTCGTTGCATAGGGTTGGGCATAGTTTTCGGCTAGCCAATCCATTCATAAGATTATGTCCACGTCATTCATTGAGATTACACTAAGGTTGTTTGCTAAAACCCTAAGTGATCCTAAATCCAAGCTTCGGTTAGAGCAAGAGTGTGTGAGAGTCGTAGTTCCTCTTAAAGGTGAAGAAACTCTACTAGTTGTCTCTACTGGTTCTAGTTCCAGTCTTCAGTTCTCTACACATGCTTTAGCAATGAAAGAATGGGACGCTCGAGTATCAAACAAAATCATTATTAGTGTACTAAGGAGGGTGCCCATACCTATCAAGTTTTCCCTGATTTTCTTCAGGTTGTTTCTTTTTCATTGCATAAGCTTGGCCTGTTATGGCTATATTCTAATGTATGCGTTGTTGGTACTAAGGTGGTAGCAGTGGGGGTAGCGGTAACTGCTGAGGTTGCTTATGTAATTGTGGTTTAGCTTGAATTGCTCGGACATGCTGATTCGGCGATGTCTGGTTAGACCTCCCGCCTATTCCTTGTTGTCTAGTAGGGAAATAGTTGGCAAAGTGTCCTTTCTGGCCACATAGAAAGCACTCGTCGATGTCTGCTTTGCATATCCTGCCGTGCATCTCTTTGCACTTGGGACAGATAGGAAACTTTTGTGGATAGTTCCCTTTTTAGACAGTCGGGTTGTATTTCCCATAGTTTTGAGAACGTGCTTGTCATTCCCATGGTTCCTTCGTATTGGAGTAATTCTGGTTATCCTCTTATTTCCTCTTTCCCTTAAAGCCTTGAGATCGTGTTTGGTCGGACATCGGAATTGTAGTAGGTGTATGCTTTTCTCCTAGTATGTCAGCCTCAATGTCAAGAGCTCGGTTGAGGGATTTAGTATAAGATAATCCGCCATGGCTTGCCAATGTCATCCTCATTTCGTGTCTCAGACTAACACAAAAATTTTAAGCCATCTTTTTATAAATGACTACTTTTATTGGCGCATATTGTGCCATATCACAGAACACTTTATCGTATTCTGTCACAATCATCCTTCATTGCTTCAGATTGTAAAATTTCATCTCCTTCTTCTTATAATAGCTCTTAGGAATATATTTGTCGTATATTTCTACCTTAAAGTTTTCTTAGGTCTAGTTTACTAGTTGTTCGGGGGTCATAGCCTTTCTGTGTGCTTTCCCCCAGAATCGACTGATCCCATTAGTTGGAACGAGGCGCAAGTCATGCATTCCTGATGCGTACAATAAATAAAGTTAAAGATGCATTTTTAGGGCTCAAACTCAAACTTCTATTTTCACTGGATTTCCCATTATGTTGAAAACGAGTGAGTTTTGTCTTAAAAACAGTTCCTCGATTTTGTGTTCAGGTGGTGGGAGGGTGGAGCTACTCCTCATTTAACTTCATACATTTTATCTATGTTTCTAGGACCTTGACCTTTACCTCCGCCTCTTGGGCGTTTAGCTCTTCTCAATGACATTCTACTGGGTTAACATCTTATCGTATTAATGTATTTTCTTTACTATATAAATCAATATAATTAAGTCCATGGCCCTATAGTGGAACGATCCACTGCATTTTTATCATCTAACTTTTTCTTTGGCCCCTTTCTTGCTTCTTTCATAAGCTTTTTTTTTTCACCCTTCTTTGGATTGTTCTTATAACTGCATTTTCTCAATACTTTATGTGTTATTAGGTCTTTCCAACGATAGGAATAGGGTGCTAAGAACTCACTGGGATCCTCAAATTTTGCCTTTATAATATCTCAAAACTTATGCAGTTGATTCTAAAATACGATACATTTTTGTCTTATCATTTGTTGTCGTCTTGACATGAATAATAATATTAATTGGACTTCTCGGAACACGGGTTGAAAATTTTGTGATAATGATTTGGTTCAGAACCAAACTCGCTTAAGAGTTTAGATCGATGACTCACAATCAACGATCATAACTTCTTGAGGCTTCTAGTAGGATATACTTATCGTCATAGAATTTTTGGGAAATCTAGATTTAAGATTTATTATGCAAAGATAATTAAATCTTCATCAACCGAGTTAACGGTTTCATTCGGTTAAGATTCTACGGTAGAAACGATAACTTATCGGATCATAGCCGCGGTCTTTATTCATAATGAAAGATAAGATCTTACTCTTTTGTTTTCTCGTAATTGGCATTAACCATTGTTTTGGTTATTCCCTTTTCTGGTTCTTTTTGTTTCTTCTTTATTCTCCTTGTTTTTGTTCTCGATTTCAAGTAACATGTAAAAGCCCTTCTAAGTTCTTGTCTAAGTTTCTCTTTTCTAAAGGGAAACATGCAAACTAAAGCATTCTATGTTCATAAGGAAAGATCTTAAGTTTCATGAGTCTAGAATCTATGTAAAGGAATATGCTTATCCCTTTTATAACTGAAACATCAATCTTCAAATAAGATGCGTAGCTCTTCCTTGTTGAGTGTGATGTGATGGAGTGCTAGACTTTTGTCGACTCGTTAATTTGTCTAGTGGAACAATACTAGACTTGGAACTCAAAAAGACTCTCGGGTTCAGAGCACAAGTTGCTCTGATACCACTCTGTCACGACCCACCTTCACTAACTGTAGTAACAATGAGTATAACCGTGACTTGGGGATAAAATGTAGAAATGGATAAGGAAAATGGGTAATAATTCGAAGGTGAATATAGGATAAGTACTTCAATAATTAAGGGTTCGTACAAGAAATTCGGTACTGAGTATCCGGTACCAAAATACATAAGTCATTGCTCAAAACGTCTAGAAATACTGAATACTGAAAAGAGTGTTCGCAGCGGAAATAGGATCATTTTCTAAGTCTACATGTATGAAGACATGTAAACCACCAAGAGTTAATGCTATGAGTTCGACAAAACCATCGCTGAGCACTCCTCCATGACATCACAGCTCAACCTGCACATTTATAAATACATGCAGGGCTGAGTACAAAAGTACTCAGTAGGCACATGCCGAAATCGCATTCATACATATATAATTGTCATTGCCATCTCAAAGTGAAACATAGGGATTTTATCTGAAAGTACCTATGTTCACTAAATTCGTTTGTGATTCCTAAAATTCGACTGCGCAGTCTAAGTTCTGAAGTAATCAATCATATCTGTAATTTCTGTGTGCCGGGAAGGTGGCCACCTTCCACGGACACCTTGACTGGCCAACCCGCTAAGATGACTCACGGTCCTTGTGTACA
>JAPKLX010004376.1:0-10083 GCA_026898415.1 Leonotis leonurus
CAACAGAAATTAAATATGCAGAAATATAAAGCACACGGTTGTTTAACATGGTTCGGGAAATCCCTACGTCCACGATCTGGTCAAAATTAGACCAGATTATCCACTACTAGGATACTCTGCTTCTTTATACTCGTGGAGAACGAGTCACAAGTTTCAATCACAACTAGAATGATACTTATGCACGATTGAAGGGTCGTGTCCCTTTACAACAGATTACCTCTACGTTACCACTAGAAAACTACTAGCTACCAGGGTGATCTCCTTTCTCTCGATAAGATAGACTTGAATCGAGGTAGTTAGTGTGATGTTGAATCACAGAATGTTGAAGCTCTATGTCTGGATTGCAGAGTGCTTGAAAGTATAACAACAGTATAGCTCGCGTGTATGCTCTCTCTTTCCAGATTTTTGACTTCAACTATATAGGCATTGAATTTGAAATTCTAGCCGTTGTTGATTGGCGTGAGATAGATGGTATATTGCCAATCAATGGTTTCCATCATATCTGTTCTTACCATATAAGAAAAGTTGACTCAATCTTTAATTTATGGAAAGCAGATTGCTAACGGTCTCTTTCCTTATATATGTTAACCGAAGATCTTCTTTCCAATCCCAGTTGGATGGACTTTGATCTTTGACGTGGCAAGTGTATATGATGAGTAAGATGATGTCAGCTGATGGATTGATGACTCAATCGTTCTGGTTCTTCGCTGTAGGCATCTATCTGGTCATCGATCTGGTCGCTGTCTGTTAGAGCAGATCGATTCTTCTTTGGCATAAAAACTTGATTTTCATCCTATTCTAAGTTGAGATTAACTTCTATAGAAATATCTCCTTTACATTTTAAGTCATCTCCTAATCTGTTCAATAACGGAAATCACCTTATCTCTAGTGATCTGATTTTACACGAGAACAGTTTAACTTCTAAACTAGCTAAGTGTGTTTCGAAAGACCATCATTAACACTAAGACCTTAGGGTTCCCAACACACCAAATGCAAACTTTTCAGTTTACTTGACTAATTACTTAGAGAGATTTAAGCTTTCTGAAAAATAGATCGCTGTTTGTGATAAAACCAGATCGATCTCGTTCTGTCCAGGCAGAAACTCTCACGTGAATAACACTTAAGCAGAAATCAAGAGTAATCTTGACTTCTAGTAGACTGTTGTGCGCGGAAAATGGTGGACTTAATCAGTACTCTTTTTTAGAAAACCTTTTGAAATCTTATTTAGGGATTTAACAGATCAATTAAAAATGCAGTTTGAATGAGTGTGCAGATTAGTGAATAAAGCAACTGAGTTTAAAAATGCAGAAATTAAATAACACAGCTATTTACGTGGTGCAGGAAACCCCCTACGTCCACGGTTCAATCCAAACTGGATTAGATATCCACTACTAGGATACTCTTCTTATTTATACTCACTGAGAACAAGCCACAAGTTTCAAACACAATCTGTTTTGAAACTTAAGCACTAATAAAGGTCGTGTCCCTTTACAACTTATAGAAAACTACTGTAACTGGATCTCTTCACGTCAATCCACTAGAAAACTACTAGCTAGCGAAGATATCCTTCCTTCTTCTCAATAAGACAGACTTAAATTGAGTTGGTGTGATTTCAATCACGAACGACTTAGAACACAATCTGGTGAATTGAAACCTTCTCGTATCAATGCTTGTAGAGTGAGATTATTTTTAAGTAGAGTAACAGCTAGTTGATCGTAGACGATAGTCTTGTATACTGTAGTTAAGCGAGTGCTCTGGTGCTCAAACTCTTCTAGTTTTGGATAGAGCAAGTCATCGAGGACATCCGTCTGGTGTTGTTTCATGATCTCCATGAACTTATCCTTCTCGAAGGTAGCAAGTTGTGAGTGAATGGTTAGATTGGCTGCTTCCTTTACCTCAGCAGTGATCTGTGCAGCTTGATCAGTAACTGTAGCTTCGATGGTCTCCTTCTGTTTGGCTAGAAGGTCAGCTATCAATGTGTTTGCATTTGAGCCGTCTGTTCCACTGCCTCTAATCTAAATGTGATCTTCTCATGAACTCCTTCTGTGGCGGTGCGATCATCGTAAATCGTTTTGTCAAGTTCCTTCTGGAGAGTTCTGAGCTTTCTCCTTATGTCTAGATCCATGTCATTGACATAATCCTTCTGATGTTGGTTGAAGTTAGTAAGGATCTGGGTGGCCTTTTCTTGAAGCATGTTGCATGTATCGGTCATATGATCTTCAACTCTGAGTGTGATCATATTGTCGATCGGGTAATTGTTGAAGGTCTTGGTCTCCCTTTCCAGAAGTTCTTCCATTTCATAAAAGGTGATATTCTTCTTTACCTTCTGAGCTACCCCTGGTGTATACAGCTCGTTGGTAGGCTCGCCATCAATGTATTGGCCAGTAGGTTCCTCATCCACTGGATCTAGGTTTATCACTGGTGTTTTCTTCTCCCTTTTCTTTGACTATTCTGTTGCTTGAGAGGGTTGTTGTGTAGCTGCTTCTTGGATAGGAGAATAGTGTTCTGGCTGACTTGTGGGCTGCTCCGTCTGGTCCCTCGCTGGAACTTGCATGTCCACATCTTGATCAGTCTCTTCATCCGATCCTGTTACACTGGAGTAGAAGTTCATTTTATCAGTATAAAATGACTGCAGATCAATCTTCAACAGTCTAGCTTTATGCTTCATTAGCGCCAGGATGAGTTGGTGGTATTCTGCTCGCACTTCACTGACAGTGCCTGCTTGAAGTAGGCTTAGTAGTGTGGCCTCCTCCTTCTTCAATTCCTCTATCGTTATGATCTGGAGCAGAGCGTCAAAAATGTAGTACTCGCTATCCTTGACTAGCAAGTAGAACTTGACTCTCTTCGCTGCTCCTAGACTTTCTGGTAGTAAATGAATTCCAGGAAAGTCTTGCAGCACTGAGTGATCTGCTTCACTTTCCAGCAGATTGATGACTCCTTCTGCTTGGCGTTTCTTTTCCTCTTCTTCATCTGTAGATTCTACTTCCTCTTCGTCCTCCTCACTTATTCTCTGTATTTTGGCAGGTGAGGGTGTGGTTTTTCTGGCCAGCAAGAAGTCTTTCTCCTAGCGTGGGTTGTAGCTAGACTCGGGTTCAACAAAAATTGGCTCTCCAGCCTGTTGATCTTGTTGTTTTGCCTCCTCACCCAGCTCTGGACTAACTCGTTCTGGTTGGGGAATATCGTCTGTTTCTTCTGGAATTTCTACGATTGGTGGTGGAGAATTTTGAACCTTTCGCAATCGACGCCTCTTCTGCTTAGGCTGCTGGGATGTGGAGGTATCTGTGTCAACATAACTTCCTCATTTAGTGGGTGGTTTGTGGGTTGTTTTCTCCCTCTGCACCACCTTCTCCTTGGGTGCCTTCTCCTTCTGTTTTTCAACAACTTTCATTGGTGGAATCCAAATTGGATTGGAACTGCCCATCTCTAGAAGTGCAGCATGATGCACTTCATCTGTGACTTTGTTGAAGAGCGCTAGAGTGAGACCCAAAGACATCTCAATCTGGTGCTGGTCTTTAGGTATGGTAAGGCGAGTGTTGAATTCAACGGCATCCTCCCAAACTTGTTGTTTAAAGAACTTCTCCACCATGAAACTGATTTTGGTGGAGTGTCTCAAATTTCTCCTAACTGCCACAGAGACTCCTTACCCTTTGTTGTCTTTTATATATTTCACCAATTAGGCCTCTTTTGCCAGTAAGTCAAACAAGATTCTGCTCCAGTTAACTTTTAGGTTGAGAACGACAGCGGTGAGAATTCTGAACTTTTCTAGGGTAACTTGATCATAGGAACCACTGTGGTTGAGGAAATTCCTTTGAACAAGTTCAAACATCAGTTTGTAACCTGGTTGGAGTAGAGATCTGTGGAACATCCTCCCTATATAGGCAATGGGTATCACCATCACCACTTCTACTGCCTCTTGGAGTTGATCGTGAGTGATTTCATCCAGGGTTATTCCTTCATCTTTCAACTGATAGGCCTGGTTGATCATTGCTAGGACATTGTAGGTGGTTTTGGTTGTCCTATCTCCAATGGGCATCAGGACATTGGCTTTGTTGCCCTCTTTCGCATCTTGCCATGTCAAGTAGAAAGTGGCAGCTTGCATCGCCCAATACAACTTAAGATGAGAAGTAACAATATTGTGGAATCCTACAATAGAAATAATTAGTCCAATATATAACGGGTAATCAGTAGGCATAAGAACATAACATATTAAGAAAATATGGACAACTCAGAGATAGAATACGATATAATCCCTAAGCAGTTATCCACACATAAAATCAATATAATCAACCTAGTGCAATAACATAGATAGAATACGATATAAGTAGAATATATATATATAAGTTCCAAATATAAATCATAAGTAAATTGCCATAAAAGTTTTCTGGTAAAACCTCTATAGCGCTTAATCATGGCAAAAATCTCCTCCAATTTGCGAAAGCCATGGGTTTCAAAAACGGCGAAAGGTTCAGGGGAAAGAAACTTCTGAACCTCAGCAACATGTTGCAGAAACAGAGAAGTTTGAGGTGCCATGATTAATGGAGTTTTGAGATTTGAGAAAAGCTTGCGAAAGAGAAAGAAATTCGGGATTTTGCTTAAGTGCTTAAGAAGAATAGTGCTCAGTGCAATGAAAGTGTAATGTAAACAGTTTAATGCACGTACGACACATATATATAAGAAAATAATCAACGACTCAGATCAAAGCGATAAGATTTTTAAGGTTGGATGAAAATCTCCCTTTTTAGTTTTTCCCACTTCAGCTTTCCATTTTGCCGCCTTGTGTCGCGTCTGATATACGTGCTAGATCCTAGGGTTGTAGGATGGAGCGTGTAGATCTTCATATCCACTGCAACTTTCCTTGTTCTATTTTCTGTAGAGATTTCCTCGATCACAGTTTCCAAGGAGTGCTAATCATCACAATTATGGAAGATTTAGCAAATCTATGTCAGAAAATAGCTTTATAGACCGTAGTTAGGGTGGTAATGAGTGTCAGAGATGCTTCTAATTCCCAAGTTCCCCCTTGACTTAAGAAATCGTTTATTGGAAAATTTAATTTCCACGTGGCATGGTCGTATCTCATCATATTCTGTCATATCATGTGCATCATTCTGCTTTTACATTCTGCTTCTTGTCAATCTGGTTGACAATCTGGTTTTTCATTTTGCGTCATAATTTCATCTGTGATACAATGATCTGGTTATCAAAGCTAGTGCTTCTGTTTTTCATTGTTCTGCTCCATGATCTGATTATGTCAATCTGGTATTGACTTGGTTTTTTCATCTAGGTTTAGCAAACCTAGCTTTCCACATAGCATCTTGAATCTCTCTTCTGGTAGAGCTTTTGTTAAAATATCAGCACGTTGTATATTTGTGTGTATCTTCTCGATTTGGACATGTTTCCTCTCCACATGATTTCGAATAAAATGATGTCTCACATCAACATGCTTGCATCTTGTATGGAGTACGGGATTCTATGTTATAGCGATAGCACTTGAGCTATCACAGAATATAGGTATCTCCTTCACATCGATCTCGTAGTCTTTTAGTTGCTGCTTCAACCACAATATTTGTGCACAACAGCTTCCAGCGGCCATGTACTCTGCCTAAGTTGTTGATGTAGAAACAGATGTTTGTTTCTTTGAAAACCAAGATATTAACTTGTTTCCAAGAAACTGACACGTTCCAGAAGTAGACTTTCTGTCTAATTTACATCCAGCGTAATCTGAATCAGAATATCCGGTTAGTTCAAAGTTGTCTTCACATGGATACCATAATCAAATGTGTGATATTCCTTTGAGATATCTAAGTATCTTCTTGGCAGCTTCCATATGATACTCCTTAGGGTTGGCCTGGTATCTAGCACATACTCCAACTGCAAAAGTAATGTCAGGTCGACTAGCAGTTAAGTATAGAAGAGAGCCAATAATACCCATATATTGAGTTATATTTGCTCGTTTTCCTTCTGGATCTGGATCTATCTTCCTATTGGTCTGCATTGGAATTTTGACAGGTTTACTATCTTTGACTCCAAATTTTGTGATCAGATCGTTGATATAATTTGTTTGATTAACAAAGAAACCATCTGGTAGCTGCTTCACCTGCAAACCTAGAAAAAAATTCATCTTGCCCATCATGGACATTTGATATTTATTCTTCATTAGTTCAGCAAATTTATCACATAGATAAGCAGATTGTGATCCAAATATGATATCATCAACGTATATCTGGACTAAAAGTATATATTCTTTGACTTTGATTATGAACAGTGTCTTGTCAACATAGCCTCTTCTAAATCATGATTCCAGCAGGAATGTTGATAGTGTTTCATACCACGCTCTGGGTGCTTGTTTCAAACCGTATACAGCTTTAGCTAGTCTGTATACCTTCTGGTCTGGAATTCCTTCTTCAAAATCGGGTGGTTGTTCAACATACACTTCTTCAATTATTCCATTTAGGAATGCACTCTTGACATCCATCTGATACACCTTGAATCTCTTGTATGCTGCATATTCTAGAAACAGTCTGATTGCTTCTAATCTGGCAACTGGTGCAAATGTTTCATTGAAGTCAATGCCTTCTTGTTGACTGTATCCTTTAGCAACTAGTCTGGATTTGTTTCTGACGACTTCACCATTTTCATCTCGTTTATTCTTGAACACCCATTTGACACCTATTACTCCCTGGTGTCTTGGTCTATCTACAAAATATCAAACTTGATTTCTTTTAAACTCATTGAGTTCTTCTTGCATAGCAATAACTCAGTCTGCATCTTGTAGTGCTTCATGGGCATCAGATGGTTCAACATGAGAAAGATAACAGCTTAGAAGTGCACTTTCTCTGTGCATTCTTCTGGTCCTCACATGATTTGATGGGTTCCCAACAATCTGTTCTGGAGGTTGATGTTCTTGTATCCATCTCCTTCTGTTGGACATCTCTTCTTCTGATATCTCAGACTTAGGTTCTTCTGTTGGGTCCTCAAATTCAAGGTGTGCTATTGAAGATGTTTGAAAAGGTTTTTCAACTTCTGCTTCTTCAACCTCAACATCTTGATTATTGTTCCAGTTGTTGATATTTCTGAATTCTTCAAGTTGATCTTGAGATTGTTCATTATTACCTTCTTCCAGTGTTTCACTACCTTCTGGTGAGATCAATCTGGTTTGATTCAGATCGATATGTTTTGTTCCCCCTTGCTGTGAACTGGTTGTCTCAGCATTAGGTGGAACGTCAATCTCATTCTCTTCTGTTGTATTCCAGATTAGAATGTCTTCTAATAGTATCCCTTCTGTTTTCTTGTTGTTAATATGGTTGTGAACCTGTTCATCACCTGCTTCTCTATGTTCAAAAATACTTTCATCAAAAACAATATGAGGTGTTACCTCCACAATATGAGTCCTCTTGTTGTAAACCCTATAAGCTTTACTGATATCAGAATTTCCTAAAAATATTCCAGGATCAGCTTTACTATCAAAGGTTTTCAACTGAGATTTCCCATTATTATGAATGTAACATATACAACCAAAAGTACGAAAATATTGTATCCTGGGCTTTCTGTTATTCCAGACTTCATATGGTATCTTCCCGTGTCTGAGGGTAATCACTGATCTGTTATGTGTATAACAAGTCGTATAGATGGCTTCAACCCAAAATTTCTTGGGTAATCTGGTTGCATTAAGCATTGTGCGAGCTACTTCCTTCAACGATCTATTCCTTCTCTCAACCACTCCATTCTGTTGAGGTGTTCTCGCTGTAGATGTTTGATAAGTGATTCTCATCTGGTTGCAGTAATCCTCAATCTTCTGGTTTAGAAATTATGTTCCACGATCTGTTCTGATGGTTGCAATAGAAGTTTCCTTTTGCTTGGTGATTTTGTTGAGGGAGTTTGGTAGCTTTTCTAATGTCTCTTTCTTCTTGTATAAAAAGATAACCCATGTGAATCTTGAGTAATCATCAATGATGAATAAGGTGTACTTCCTTCCATTTATACTTAATGGTTTGACTGGACCAAATAAGTCTAAATGTAGTAACTCCAAGATCCTTGTAGATGACTAAGCTGTTTTGTTTGGAAATGATGATCTGGTTTGTTTCCCAGCTTGACACGCTTCATAGATATGATCTTTATCATATACTTGTTCTGGCAGTCCTTCGACTAGCTTTTCTCTTGCAATCTTATTGATTGACTTGAAATGAGATGGCTTAGTCGTTTGTGCCATAACCAGCTTGTTTCTGATATTGTCTTGGTGACCAAAGATGTTTCGATCTGATTATCTCACTGTACAATATACAATCTATCCTGCAATTTTTCAGTAAGAAGTGTTTCATCTCCTTCCTTATTTCTCACAAAACAATTGTTAGCATCAAAAACAATTTAGTTTCCATTAGCACAAAACTGGCTAACTGAAAACAAATTATGACTAAGACCCTCGACATATGATACGTTTGTAATGGTGGTCTTGCCAATTTTTATGTTACCATAGCCTCTGGTGTGTAGCCTTTTGACTTACAACCAAAGGTTACCTGTGGTCCTACTCTTTCTACATAGTCTAATAGAGTGTTCTTGTCACATGTCATATGTTTTGAACATCCACTATCAATAATCCAGATTGTTCCCTTTGCTACACTACTTCTTCTTGCAGCTCTTCGATCCTGCAATTAATAAGTTTTAGCTGCCCTTTCAACAAGTGGGTGCTTGGTTAGTGGAAAATGTTCCCTTTAGGATCCAAATTAACTTGGTGTTAGGAACACATATATAGCATGTAATCCTTCTTCCAATATCATCTGTTCTGGATATAGCTTTGTAGACAGAAGGATGATTTCTCTCAATGTTATCCCAATCGATCTTCTTCTTATTGGTTGAAGATGTTTTGGTAGATATCTTCTGCTTCTGATATTTGTCTGTTTTCTCATAGTGAGCAGATTGACCCTTCTTCTAATGGTATCTGTTATCTCATGTTTCCTTCATCATCAACTTCTGGGATTCACTTTTCTTGTTCTTGAGATCCTTGACTTGATCTGGTATATTCTTTCTTTCAGCAACAAACTTAGTCTCACTGGAATTTCCATTGTATCCTAGGCCAGCTCTTCCCTTTTGTTGCATATCAATGATCATTTCAGCTCGTTCTTGACTTTTGTTGATTTTGCTCATATTTTCCATGGTTTTCTTCAATTTTTCTTCTACTACATCATTTCTATTGATCACATCTTTCACCTTGAAATTGAGTGAATATATTTCTGCATCTTTTGTCTTGATCTGTTCTCCAAGACCATTTATTTTTGTAGAAAACTTGGTGTTTGCTTCACTCAAGAACTTCACAGTTTCATTCAGTTTGTCATTTTCCTTTATGACTTCAGAGAATAACTTCTTTATGCTGGTGTAGCTTTTGAACATCTCATTAATTTCATCCCATGAAACTTCTGGTTCATCTTCATTTCCTGAATCATAGACAAGTTTATTTGAAGACATAGAAGCATGAGAATTTACCTCGTTCTGCTCAAGTCCGTTGTCCAATCCCATGTAGCATTCATCACTGTTGGTCCCGAAAGAGCAAGGTTTGGTGTATGGGGGGGAATACACCAAATAAAAACTTTTCAGTTTACTTGACAAGTTATGAGAGAATTCAAGCTATTCTGTATAAGAAATTGCTCGAAGATGACTAGACAGATCGATATGCAGATCAATAGCAGTTTAGTCCAAACAGATTACTCTCTTAGTGAAAACACTTAGCTAGTAATAAGAGTGATCTTATTACTTTCTGAGTGTTAAGTGAGTGCGGAATAATGGTGGAATAGCGATTGCTCTTGTTTAGAAAACCTTAAGTATTATACAGATTGTTTAAGAGATTGATTGAGATGCAGATCGAATGATAGTGCAAAGGGGTTAGAATAATAAACAACAGAAAATAGATATGCAAGAATATAAAGCACACAGTTGTTTAACGTGGTTCGGGAAATCCCTACGTCCACAATCTGGTCAAAACTAGACCAGATTATCCACTACTAGGATACTCTACTTCTTTATACTCGTGGAGAACGAGTCACAAGTTTCAATCACAACTAGAAAGATACTTATGCACGAAATAAGGGTCGTGTC
>JAPKLX010000905.1:0-35084 GCA_026898415.1 Leonotis leonurus
AATATTAAACCGGTAGAAAATCTGAAACCGTTCCAACGGTTGATTACATTTTCCACTGGTTATTGAGAATTGTTTTAAAGAGAAGGTTTTAATAATGTATATTGGTAAAGTGGGTAGTTCTTACATTGGAGATTAAGAAATGGATAGGATATACATGTATATTTTGAGATTGGGCAATTATAGGAATTATCACTAAAATAAAATACTCCACGTTGGGCTCTGCTCTGCATATTGATTAATTGTTCATACAATACAAAGTGGATGTGATTTATGAAAAGATGGTAAAAGAAGAAAGAGTTGCAGCAACTTGTAATGGTAACAAAGAAGTAGTAAAAGAAGGAATTAAAGTTGGTACAATTGTTGGATAAAATTGTGGAGGTAATTATTCATGTAAGTGGGGGCGGCGAAAGTAGCCCTCCACTTGGCATGATTGGCCTTCACCGACTGAGCCAACTCGCTCTCCCCATCCATCACCGCCGCGATCGCCGAGCTCAAGTCCTCTTTGGAGAAAGCCCCCCTATCCCCACGCGCCACCTCCACTGCCACCTTCATGTCCACCGCCAGCAGCCTTGTGTTGAGTATCTGATCGGCTAGCCTTGGCACAAGCACTATCTGAGCTTCGCTCAGCAGCGACTCCCACATCGAACCGAACCCGCAGTGGCTCACGAAGCACCCTACTGAGGGGTGCTTCAGTATCTGGGTCTGCTGCACCCATCCCCCCTCCACCAGCCCCCTCTCCCCCACTCTCTCTGTAAACCCCTCCGGCAGAGCCTCCTCCATCGTCTCCGCCCCGTGCGGCTTCGTCACCGCCACTAGGAATGGCAGCCCCGTCATCTCCAGCCCTAGCAACAGCTGCTGAAACTGCTCCTTCTGCAGAATCATCTGGCTCCCGAAGGCGCAGTACACCACCGATTTGGGCGGGAATTTCGCTAGCCACGTCCCCCACTTGCTGTCCAGCTCTCCCTGCGGAGTCTCCGGCAGCACCGGCCCGCTCAGGAGAACCGGCTTCTTGTACTGCTGGGATAAGTAGTCGCACATGGGGCCCTCCAGCTCGCGGCAGGTGCGGATGCCTATGGCGTCGCAGCCACTCATGGCGGCGCCGATGCGCGTGTTGAACTTGCTTGCGCCGTAGTCCATGGAGATGAAGGAGAGCGTGAGGGCCTCCTGGCCGCGGAGGACCACCGTGGAGGAGGGGTAACCCTCCGGAGGGAGGAGGAGCTCCGCCTCCGTCATGGGGCGGTCGGCCGGGATGGGGCGAGCGGGGACGATGCCGATGGCCATGCAGGCGGCGCAGATGACGTTGTAGCAGAGGGTCTTGGCGCCGACCTTGGCGGCGAGGGGTGGCAGCCAGTCGGCGAAGTCGTAGAAGACGATGTCTGGGCGGAGGCGGAGGAGGAGGGACTCAACCTGGGGGGCGGTGGCATCGAAGGCGATGGCGAGAGGGTCCTTCTGGGTGATGTCAATATCGGAGGCGGTCTCGGCACCTGGAGGAAGGCCGGGGACGGAGGGGATAGTGATGAGGTGGAAGGAAATAAGGTGAGGATGGAGATTGTGGTGGCCGAGCTGGAGCAAAGGCTTGTTAGGGAGGAAGATGGAGGAGGAGTGGCCCCTGGCGGCAAGCTCGTTGGCAAGGTGGATGAAGGGGGTGATGTGCCCCATCGCCACCCATGGGTACATCGCTATGTGGAGCTTCTTCTTCTTCCCTACTTCTTCTTCTTCACCCATTTCTTCTTCTTCTCTTCTTCTTCTTCTTTTCTCTGTCTGTGTATGCGTGTGACTGGCACTGCACTGCACTGCACTGCTCTGCTCTGATGTATATATATATAATCCAATGGAGGAAGAGCAGAAGAGTGGAGAGGTGAGGTGAGGTGGTTGAAAGTTGAATAAAGAAAGAGCGTTTGATGATTCCATTTTAATTTTCAACTCATTGGGTAATGGCAATGGGTAGGTGAAACTATAATATTTTTGTAGTATAATGATTTATCGGCTTCTTCTTGTTGAATGTATCCTTTTGTAATTTATTATGTTTTCATAATTTTATTTGTATTGAGAAGTGAATGGGCAAAGCTGTATTTAATTCCCCACCGTCACCGATCCACTTTCTCTAACACAATTAAGTACTGTATTGATTAATTAATCCACAATCTCTTTTTATTGTAATCAAAACACTAATTAATGAATTAAGGGAAACTCATTTGCATATTATACTAATTCTAGTCAAAATCGAAATGGCAATAAAATGTGGATGCATTATCAAAATTCAAAAGTCGCAAAGTTTGTTTGTACTGTTTTGTAAATTAAGTCTCCCACTAATTAATGAGAAAAGAATAAAAAATGGAGTTGAGTTGGTGGATGTATCAGCAGTTCAGCATTAGCAAAAGCAAAAGCAAAGGTTGACGGATTAATAATACTACTTATTTCCAAGAAAGAAATTAAGCTTCTACCCAATTAAATATATAATAAATAAATATGTAGTTTCTCAATCGTGTGTGTGTATATAAATAAATATATAGTTTCTTTACATTGTGAATAAATAAAAGAAATTAAGAAAAACAGAAAACCACCAATTAATTATAGTGCAAGTTGCCATGTGAGTAAATATTGGACCAACACAAAGTGGACCTTTATTTAGATGTACTTCTTTTCTTTCTCCTTTTTAATTATTCACAATCTAATTGTAGACATTATTATGGTGGGAATATACCAACTCATATTGATGATTTATTCAACTCTTTGAATAAACTATAATGCTCCTACTTTGGGTAGGTGAGATTCAAACTAACCAGAATTTTGATTTACGAACATATTCGGGGTTTCACTAATCCACATTCTATTATCATTCTCACTCACGTTCATACTCGATTAGTTTTCCACTCCTTTCTTGCAACCTGGATTTTTTTCGATTCATCCGGCCGTAGATATATCTTACCGGCCGACACTAGACACGATTCTGATACAGAAATCTGACCACATTAGGCGAGCTGTGGGATCTTTTTGCTGTAATTTGCAAGAGGGCTCCATCCGTGAGCAAATGCTGCAACACTCTCGCGATATTCTTTGAATCATCGATACCAAGATGGTGGCTTCCTAGTGGCTGTAGATGGAGTTCCCTCATCATTGAAAGCATTCCCGGTGCCTGTTTCCACACAAGAAACAAACGTCTTATAACACTCATTCTATTACATTGCAGCATAGAATATTGTAACGTTAATGTACTCACCCTTCTGTTATAGAAGTTTAGATATATGTCTTTTAAATTGATCCATTCCATAAAATACGGTGGAAGTTTCATCCCCGATACTTCGCATTGCTGGGGTACCTTCGTTTTCAAATCCCAATTCCCACTGGTGCAACCAATTGTGTCAGTTATGATCATATAAGTAAATGTAATTGAAAAAACCCAGAGGAAGGTATTTTAGCAAGAAAACCTCACCAAGTTACAAATGCAGCACCATTCAGAAGCCCATCTCCCTCCTCTGTCCATAATCTACTACCTCCCTTTCGGTCCTTTCTCAGCCAACATTCAAATTGTTCAATGACCTCTTCGAACTTTATGGCCGTGTCATGCCACACGCTGCAAACAAACATTAATTGGGATCAGCGTTTGGTGCATAGAACAATGAAGAATGAACAAATTTGGTTCCAACTGATAATCTTCCTAGGTAATACAGTTATACAGGTAGGAGACAACAAAGAAATATTAAGAAGAAAGCTAAGTATCTAAATCACCCAATTGAAGACAATATACACCTCGAAATGATTCAAAGTTGGCAACGAATTCCAGAAGAATTAAATCAGAGTGGCCGATTTATGAGAGCTATATACCCATCAGAGTTCAGAACCAATCAGTAATAGATTATTAGTTATCAACAAGCCATAGAGATACATGCTGTAACTGCAGTCTGCGCAAATTAAATTTTAGCAATTCCTTTTGACAATGGGTTAACAGAAAACTAAGAGGAGGAGACTGACTACAGAAATGTTTGGACTGATTTCAGGATATTTTTATCAAACAATCCCACAAAATCATAAAGCTTTTCGTGGCATAAGTAAAGAGATCTCATCAATATCAACAGCAGATACACCCCTCATTACTATAATCATTCAGAACTGCATAGAAAATGTGCAAGTATTCAACTAATGTTTTTATACTATCTGCATATGAAGCAGTTAATCCCCAGGAATCCATGTTACACCATGCCAACACATAGCAAAAGAAGAAATGATTGAATTTAAACAGGAAAAAGGGACAAACTAACAAAGGAACAAAGAAGGGAGAGAGATAGAGAGAGCATACCGGTCAACCCCAAAAGGGCCATACTTTCCCTCAATGTATTCATTTATCCTTTTCTCGCTCATCTTTGTAGGTCTTACAAACCTGAATAAGTAAGAGGAAAAAACAACTACATAAACAAACCCACATATGCAAGCATTCAATTGCACATAGACGCCGGCCCATTACCTGTGAAACACATCCACTACATCCAAAGTTTGGGCATCAAACAGCAGAACGGGAAACTCCAAAATCTCGACTTTTCCCTCTAAATCCAGTACGAGAAAGTAATCAAAGTTTTGACGCTGGAGATTCTTCAGCTCCGCAACTGTATCCCCGAGCTCAACTGAGTAGATGTGACTGAACATATTCAGGTGCATAGAATCATCCATCTACACGAATCAATTAGGAGCATAAGGAATCACTAAACCCTTGCTCCTTTTAAAAATGCAAAACATAGGAATTTAGCAAGTGATTACCTTAGTGCATTTATGTTGAGTGAAGTACAAGCACATGGGCTTCCAGTTGGAATTTGTGCGCGGTGTTGGAATCTCTGATTGGGTGAGAGGGGTGGGTGCGGAATCTCCGATGGGAGAAGAGCATTGCGTGATGGAATAGCGTTGATTGATGGAAGTAGAAAATGAGGAGAAGTGGAAGAAGGGAGGCGGATGAGGTGAGAAAAGAGGGAGACGCCGAAGCAAAGGATGGCTGCAACTCCAAGTCGACATGCCGCCGGAGGTATAAAAAAAGAGAGACTCTTAAATTCGAAGTTATTAAAATGAATATGTGATGGGCCTGGCCTAATTAAAAGCCCACTACTTTATCCTCGTACCAAATTGGGCTCTTATTTATTATTATGTCACTCACTGTTAAATTCTGAAACTGGGAGAACACTAAAAACACCTAGATTAATACTAGTAGCTAATTAGCTTAGCTGACTTCTCAATAGAATTCTCATGCATATATGCATCACTATTGACTATTAACTAGTATGACTATTGACTATGAGGGTACTAGTACTAGTACTAGATTCATAAATGGAAAATATAAAATTAAGTCGGTCGTAGGGATTGCAAAATTGGTCAGACCGAATTGAGATTATAGACGATGAAATATTAATTTGACGACGAATTGAACGCCATCGCAACCGCCAACTTAATTGCATTAATTAATTAAGACCAATTTCCCCACTCTTCAACTGCATGCATCTACATGTGCCATAATACACCTCTAAAGTATTATATATTACATGCTGCTATCTTATTTAATTTGAGTTGGGAGGATGACATATAGATTGAATATGAGTTTTGGAACATATATGAATTTAAAACCAACAAGTTAGGTAGACATATATAGATACATGCGTCACATTAAACAAAACGTACGTAATTAGATGAAAAACTGATTGAATGTATATGTATATGATTAAGTGGCTCTAAATAAGCATTTGCATTTGTATATATAATAATGGAAACACATGCAAAAGGTGGCCAGGCCAGGCCGGCAGTGAAGTGATGATATACAAATGGCATACATACACTTGGATCATAATATATTAATGGATGAAATAATAAATAATGAAGCCAAGCCATTAATGCATGGTCGGCGGCGGCGGAGGGCTACCACTTAACGGGTAGTTCTATGGCAGGCGGTGGCTCTGGTGCAGCCGCGCGTGTAAGGGTTGGCGCGCTGATGGCCGCGGCAGTTGTAGTACGACTTCCCGCGCGTCCCTCGCGTCCCGCACGGCACGTTGTTGCGGCCCAGCGCGCCGTAGCTGAGGTAGCCGGCTCCCCCCAGCTGCCGCCGCGCCATCTCCGAGTCCAGCATCATTTCCTCGCCCTCGTCGATGGCGTCCCCAACCAGTAGTCCTCCGTACATGTTGGAGCTCGAATTCAAAGGCAACTCCGCCGCCGCCGTGGCCATGGCGGAAATGAAAAGGATTATTAAGAGGAAGAGAGCGGTTCCAGAAGCCATCGTTGTTAATCGACCCACCCTTTTAATTTCGATTAAGTAGATGCCTTCTTTTTGATTTGGTTTCGCCGCCTGCAAATTATAATTAATAATTAAATTAATTAAGGTGAAGGGTGGGTGGGAGAGAATATATAATCAAATATGAATGGTAAAGGAGGCTCCGATTTTATCTCTAGCTATGGGGACTAGAGCAAATTTTGGACACTTTCTTTCTCATTCATTCCCCTCTTCCTACCATCACATCTTTTTTTTATAATTATTTTCTTAATGTTGAATTTGGATGAATATCAAATTTCACGGCCCAAACCGATTTCTAATGCAAATTATTGATCTGCCTCAAAGCCTATGAGCCCAATCTAAACTTTAACGGGTATTAAAAGATAAAATTATTTTGAGCAAAAGAATGAAAAAAAGAAAATAAAATGAATCTATGAAAATGGATGTAGTTGCGTCACCACATAAAATAAGTTTTGATAAAAAAACAATCAAAAGGAAGAAACAAACAAAAGAAAAATGGGTGCAGTTACAGTTGCAGCAGCAGCAGCATCCCTTTTCCTCTTAGATGGCAGCAGAGTGAAGGAAACTAAGGCCTTAATATCCCAATTCCACCACCTGCCCTCAGTAGCTGTACGGAAAGATACGTATGTGTTCCCCTTGCCATTGCCGTTGCCGTTGCCGCTTAAGCCTCCCAAGTGCTTGGATTGTGGCCCCTTCGTCCACAAGGTGTGCTATTTGAATTTCAGCAAGCTGGGAATCATCGCAATTATCCACACCTTTTATTTTAAATGGGCTTACTGCATTTTCTTCTTTTAACGGTTCTTGAATGATTGGAAATTGATATGAGTAAATACATCCTGCATATAGAGTTACTTTTGTATCTAGCTTTAATGAGCATTTTTTCAGCTAGCTCCATGAATTAGGATTAGGAAAACCCATCTCATGGTTGGATTTAAATTTCACAGAGAGTTCTTGGCGAAAATCGAAATTCTCGAGTCACTGCTAAGGCAGGGGCTTCAAGTAGTGGCATTGAACCACAAAGAGTAAGTCTTTAGCTCTCCTTTTTACATTCTGCCACAACTTCAGAACTTTTGCGAGTATTCTAAGTCGATAAATTAATCAATTTGCAGCGTTGTGTTGTTCTGGACATAGAAGGAACTACTACTCCGATATCCTTTGTTACTGATGTTCTCTTCCCATATGCTCGTGACAATGTGGGGAAGCATTTGGAGCTGACGTATGACACTGCAGAAACTCAAGATGACATTGAGTTACTACGAGCTCAAGTAATTATCAACCCCTTTGAGATGATGTTATGAAGGGAAGCTTTTGCATATGATTCATTGATTCTTTAGCTGTTCCTTGAAGTGGTTTTACTTTTATACCATGAGTAAAGAGAAGTTAGCAAGTGTTATGAGATGCTACTAACTGAACAATTTTAAGTACTGCTCTAATACAAATTTCCTAATGCATGAGATGTATCTGTCTGTGTTCTTGAAAACCTTTTCCTGGGCTTGTCATAAAACATTGAAAGAGGATTTAAGAAAATTCCTGCTTGATCCTAAGTATACGGCTCTTCTTCGCGTGCAACTGGTGTTTTTTCACGCAGGTGCTAGAAGATCTTGAAAACAATGTCGTTGGTGCAGTTCCTATCCCCAGAGGCGGAGACAGAGAGGAGGTAATTGCAACTTTGGTTGCTAATGTGGCGGCTATGATAAAAGCTGATAGGAAAATTACTTCCCTGAAACAATTGCAGGTAAGGTTACTAAAAAGTCTAGAATGGGAAACTTCTTTGTCCTTCTCAGCAATTTTCAGAAACATAACGAGTAATGTTCAATCCACATTGAACATTCTAATACTTAAACTGTCTATCAGGGTCATATATGGCGGACGGGGTTTCAGAATAATGAGATAGAGACAGTCGTATATGATGATGTACCTGAAGCTCTTAGAAAATGGCAAGCTCTAGGAATCAAGGTGTTCTGTTATGCATAAATAGCATAGAAGATGACCCTTTCTCTTGAACTATTCATACTTGTATTATGTGTTCATATATGCTGAAACAGGGAAACACAAGGAATATTCCCTGCTGTGATTATTCAAGAAGACAAGAAAACTCTACAATTATATATGTTTTTTCTGTGGGGATTCGTTTGTTACATATGCTAAGTAGATTTTCCGACTCTTACACTAGGTATACATATATTCAAGTGGCAGCAGATTAGCACAAAGGCTTTTGTTTGGCAATACAAGCTACGGTGACCTAAGAAAATACTTGTGTGGATTCTTTGATACTACAATAGGGTAAAAGCTCCTTTCCTTTATCAAGCTTAATCTCAAAAAACTTATGCATATATATTTGCTTCTTCTACATGAAATGTCTTACTACTGAGTTGCAGGAACAAAAAGGAAACTAAAAGCTATGTAGAAATCGCAGAGTCACTTGGAGTTGACGATCCCTCGGAAATTTTATTTGTCACTGATGTGTATGAAGAAGCTACAGCTGCAAAAGCAGCAGGTAAACTTGTAATTCTTCTGTGAATAAGTGTAAAATTTATGCCCCATATTTCATTACATGTGCTTTTTGATGCAGGTTTTGAAGTGACTATGTCTCTTCGACCAGGAAATGGACCTTTACCAGAGAATCACGGTTTCAAGACTATTAATTCCTTCTCTGAAATCTAACTCAGAATTTACTACCATTTTATACCGACATGTGACATCTACATTCAAGTGAATCAATTAGAGGTTGAATTTTATATCATCTACATATCGTATTATTATGCAAGACAAGCTTCCTTTTAATTTTATCGAGTAAAAGCTCTCATATCAACCGTAAAACAGAAGATTATGGTTCATTCAAAGTGATATGTACCTCATCACCACTAACATCGTCATAAGATAAAAGGAACAAAAGAATGAAAGATAGAAACATACATTTCAACATAAACAAGTTTTCAGACAATTACAAGTTTATTATAAACAAGTCAACATAATTAACGATTTTTACTATACACGTTTAGTATATCGTAGTTCATATATATACGACACAAATAGTAATAAATGAAATGTATATCAAATAATTTTATAAATATTTAATCCCGTTGAATTTCAACGGGTAACGATCTAGTTTTCATCTTATATAAGATTTGATTACCTGATCAATTTTTTATCAAGCAAGAGAGATTAGAAAGTCATACTCCCTCCGTCCACGATTGTTCTTTCCACTTTGACCCGGCACGGGTTTTAATAAATTGTGTTGACTTAGTTGGTAAAAGGTAAAATGTATTGAATGTTGTATAGTTAGTGGAGAATGGGGTCCACTTTATTGATGATGTGTAAAGTGTATAGAGTAGTGAGTGGAATAAGGAGCCCACATTAATGATTATATATATTGAGTAGTGTGTAGTTAGTGGAGAATGGGGCCCACATTATTGATGATGTGTTGAGTTGTGAGTGGAGTAAAGAGTTGCCAAAAATAAAAAGAAAGTGAGAAGAAACTTGGTGGACGGACCAATAAGGAAAGTTGGGAAGAAAGATCGTGGACGAAGGGAGTATATGATAGTACACTATAATATACTCCCTTAGTCCCACTAAAAGTGACCACGTTTGACCAAATACCAAAAAATTCTAACAGATTTGGACAAACGTGATCACTTTTAGTGGGACGGATGGAGTAATAGTTTGAAAAGTCCAAATTTATTACCAACTTCGTTATACTAGGTTGAAAATTGAAATAGGATCACCATTCACCAAAATATATACATTGGACTTACTATAGCTTTCCCAAATAAAAAATAACTAGCAACAGTTGAACCCAACTTGAATAAAAGTAAAATTTGAAAACATTAGCTCAACTAAACCAAAACCAAATTAGAGAGTTCAAACACCCATTTTCTAAAATATTAAGTTTCGCATGTAGGTATTAATAACTTTAGGTCTACATATAGTGAAGAAAATTTACACACTACATACAAGGTAAATGGTGTAAAGTAGATTTCCAGAAAGCGGTGTTTTTCTGTTCGAATTCTTGACATGCAATTAGTCTTTACAAGATTTTACATATATTTCGTATCATTCACTTTATCTTGACTTTGTTTTTGAAATATAAATTTGTCTGATACAAATATTAAAAGAAAATGATTTAAGATTATAGTGATTTGGTGAGATGGCAATAGCATGGCTCCCACTCCACCTTTCAACCATATCCGTACAAGACATGCACACCCAAATATTCCTCTAGAAAAAGAATGATCTCATTTGACCAAACTACCCCGCCACGGTTCCATCGAAATGACCATTACACCCTCCTTTTAGGAATCCGACGTTGTTCTGAGTTGTCTCTCAGGCAAGACGACGACGATTTGGGAAAACGCCATTTGCAGATGACGGACCGCCGCTCCTTACGTTACTTTCCGTGCTCCTCGTTGTACGAACCGTACCGTCGGAATTCCGTTACTTAACTTAACGTTTATACTTTTGTACCTTTCCGTATACTCACATGTATCATTAATCATTATACGCGCGGTGCACGGCACTTTCCAGATGTACATTCCTGTTCTGTTTTTACGTTTTGGAGTGCTCATTTTTTTCGATCTCAAAATTTGTCGCCGGCGCCGGCGATTCGAACTATTCCGACACAATTTGGTACAAATTTGAAATGATTACTTTTAATTCTGTTTCTCAGTCATCAGGCAAAAAATACACCTTCAACAGACCCCTAATTATCGGCTTCTCCACTTTGTTCACAACAGAGTATATACAATCGAGAAGCCAAAAAGCAAAAGGAAAGGCTTCTTCCAGAAAAGACGAAAGTAAAAAAAAAAAATATAGCACAGCTCTAACATCATCAGAAGAAAAAAATTCCTGGCCTCTAGTATAATTAATAGGTCGCCGTCGCCGTCTCCGGCGCTACAAGTCGTCAGCGAGGGAGCTGAGCAGGTCCTGGCCGTCAATGGTATCGGCGGCGCCTATGCGGAGCGTCTCCAGCACGCGCTCGAAGAGGAATACATGGCAGGGGATCCGCAGCACGCCTTTCTGCTCGTAGCCGTACTCCTGCGCCGATTTATTGAGCAGCATCACGAAGATCGGGTGATTCAAAAGCTCTGCGCTCACCACGAAGCGCTCCATCTCGTCGCCGACGTAGACCGGCAGATGCCCCTCCGGAACTACGGCGGAGCTCTTGCGAAGTGGGTCGATTGGTCGCGCCGCCCTCGACTGCGATCTCAGAAGGCAGTACTGCGACGAGTCGGCGACTTTTGATAATCTCCTCATGAGCTTCTTCATGTTTGGCGAGATCTGGAAATGGAGAGAATGCGGTGTGCTTTTGTGAGAGAGGGAGAGAGAGGTGGGAATTGGGAAAGATGAGGTGAGAGAGAGAGGTGTAGTAGGGGGTATAAATATTGGAGGCGAAGAGTGTACACAGAAAGGGTATTGAGAGGTACAGATGTGCGTACTTGGCAGGTACAATAATTGTTTGCTGTGCAATTCTATTTATTTACTTTTTGCCTAATTAATTATAGCACTGCCTTTGCTTAATATAATAATAATAATAATAATTAAACTAAATTAATTCAAATCACTTTAAAAAGGGTCGCTGTCACGATAATAAACTAAATTAGAAGAGTCCAATTGTTGAACAGGAAAAAATTGCCTCCTACCCCTAACTTTAATTTAAAGATATAGTATGTGTCACTAGGTGAGATTATGACAGCACATTCAAACAAGTAAGCACTGCACGGAATAAGATTTGTTTTGAAATAAGATGATTGGGTCTCTAATGAAAATCTCATGATTATGTGTCAGCATACCTTAAGCCTTGAGGCTGAGGGAGGGTAAATAGTCTGTCTGTCTCTTACAACAATAATCATGTATTATAAATAAATTTATAATAATAAATAAATAAGCAAGATTATTCTGACAGTTAAGGCTTGTGAGATTCTCTGAATTACATTAACTAGTTCAGACCTAATGCAAGTGTATTCACACTGGAATAGGCGATGAAATTATAACTAATAAAATATACTTACTATGTAAATCAATGATTAGCATTATGCACTACGTGGTATGGTGTACAAGAACATAAGCAGCCTACGTTTGGGGGAACTATATATATTATTGCATAATTATATTAAATTAAAGACGCGTAATATGCATGTAGTTCCATGAAGTTTTTCATATTAATATTATAATACTTACATTTCTATAATATTATTCAATTAAACTCAAACACTAGTAATGCAAGCTTCATATAATCAATAATTGAAATCATGGTCCGCGTCGTTCAAATCTTGTCCATTCCCTTCTCGAAATAAAAAATTCTAATTGAAAATAAAATTGACTTTATAGTATATATAATTAATATAAGGTGTAATATTAAGTGTTACATGACAATGCATATGCATACACCCCCCATCTATGTATCAAATTAAATATTATTATAAAAAAAAAGAAAGAGCGATCTTTGTATGATATGATATATCCGGTTGTCATAAAGATAAATTCATTCATTGTTTTATAGATAAGATAAATAATTGTAAGAGATCATCATGTTGTGGTTCTTACAAATAAAAGAAGTTATTCTGCATCTTATGGGATTATATTATTGTGTAAATCCTTTAGCAAGTGTCAAATGACGAGGTTCTTTACATGGTTTTTCTAACTAAAACTCAACAACCGATTGTACCAAATTAAAGCTCCGTACACCCACTCTATGAATCTCAAAACAAAACAAAAACAAAAAATGTATGACAAGTTAGATTCAACTAAATTTATTTAAGGATGACATCTCAACCAACCTAGAGCCAACCCTACTTGAAATTTGGAAGTTTTTTACCAAACAAGATAAATTTTACACCTACTACTTTACTGTTGAAATATGGCAATTTCATGAAACTTACACTTTGTTTCTGATATTTTGGTAGACTAAAAACAAACACTTTATATTTCTTGATTATGCACGGTTCATTTAGACACAAACTATATATATAACATTATCATATATATTCAATTACTTTTTAGGGGTTGGGTTGTGGAATTGATGACATTAACATCACTATCTATTAATTAACTCATTCTTTAATGTTCAGTGGGTGGTCATTAAAAGTGGGGTTCAACAACATCAATTTGGACGATATTAAGTTTGTTCTTTAAAGAATATAAGATGATTTTTTTTCATTTACCGGCGCTATAGCTAGCTCAACACCTTTTATAATTTGATATTCATTTATTTAGTTAATCCTAGTCCTAGAAATAAATAAACAGTTACCCCCAAATAACTCAAGATTCGTTATATTTACCAAAAGAGGGCAATGGTTAGATCGGAACACTATCTGAGGTTATTCTGACAGAATCATTAATTGGAGGTGGACAACATGTAAACCCCACTATGTCTATTTGCTCAGAAATCACCAACTTTCTTGCTGCTGGAATTCCATCTATGATTTATATAAAATATATTTAACAAATTCATCTTTAACCAACGTATTGGTTATTTATAGGTAATAAGCTAACATAACACAGTCCAAAACTTTTTTCCTTTTGTTATTAATTAAGTATATATTATTATTAGTGCAACCTCATAGTATGTTGCAGTACACGTCCTAAACTGCAATATTAATATTAATATTAATACGTAGTGATACATATAGCCTAATTTCAGTTATACATATATATAGATACACCGTGGATACAATAAAAAAGAAAGAAACGTACGGCATGGGAAGGAAGGAAGGTAGGGAGGGAAATTAATTAAGTGGGTCCGGCGAGACAGTTGACGATGATGATGATGATGATGTCTGGACTGGACTGGACTGGTCCGAAATTTTAATTAACCGTCTCTTCTTCCATGTGCCCTACACGCTAGCTTACCCTCCGTATCCCCTATTTAACTACTCCCTCCGTCCATGATAATGGTTCACGGTTTGATCCGGCACGAGTTTTAATATTGTGTTTTGATTTTAATGGGGATATGTAGTGAGTGAAGTTAGGGTACCACTTTATATGTAGTTTTAAATTGGTTGTGAGTAGTTAGTAGAGTTTGAGTTCCACTTAAAATATTGTTTTAAATTGAGTTGTGTGTAGTGGAGTGGTGGGTCCACTTACTATAAAAGGAAAATTTCAAATGTAAACCATTTTCGTGAACATCCCAAAATGGCAAAACGTAAATCATTTTGATGGACGGCGGGAGTATTTTTATTTTTTTAAAACAAAACATTAAAAGGAAAGAAAGAGTTGTGAATTGATGGGGCATGACATGGATTTCCACTGACATCTCTACTGTCCATTGCCAGAGCCAGACCATGCATGCTTCAATATTGAAATGCCATACATGCATCTCTCTATATAAATTGTCTACTCTGGGCTTTTGAACACATACTATTGGGCCCAATAAATATTCAGTGGGCTTTTATGACAATTAAAGATTTTTCAATGCCTCCCAAGTTATAAAAGCAGATGCCGCCAAGTTTGATTGAGCGTGACACTTTTACTTTTTTTGACTATAAAGATAATCAAATTTATACTAAATTGAGATTGGACTCATGATCAAATGAATAAAACAGTAACTTTTAAGTGGCAAAAATAAAGTTAAAAGTGAAAATAAATTAAGGTAAGTTTTAGGATTTCTGCAACTTGCATTGCATTGCATTGCATGTCGAATAAATGCACAAAGACTTTTCAAGGAAACAAATTCATAAATTTCCTTTCTGTCAGGCAGAATTCAATATATATATATGAGTCGTACACACATCATCCTCACTTCCGCAACCACTATCCTGTAAATGATATAAATATATATAAAGCTCGAAGATAATGATGACGAAAAGTCACTAATGTTCTTGGTAAATTAATAAGTTATTATTTCTTTTTTCTACATGACATTAAAAATAGTAAACAGATCTGCATAGTATTAGTATTTCTATAATACAAGGATGCATTTTTTGGATAAGAAAATGGTATAAATATGTAAATAACACTAGTTGTAGTTGATATTTGCACTTTGCAGACCAAAACAAAGGTTGACCAAGACTTTTGAGAAAATTTGATAGACCTACACTGACATGCATGCATGTGATTGTGTCTCGTCTCCATCCTCAAGTGAAATGATTTTGATTAAAGACTGCAACAGTAGCAAATTTGAATCTTAAATACTCCCACCGTTCTGTTAATAATTAACAATTTATTTTTCATTTTGGAACGTCCCACTAATAATGACCCATTTCCTTATTTGTGTAATAGCAAATATTAAACTAATATTAAACTTTCTTGATAGTCGTGTATAAAGTAAATGAGTCGTTATTAAGGGAAGGAAAGGACTTGTTAGTTAACACTCTTAACAGTTCCAGTAGCATATCAATAATTCAACATATACATATATCTCTACTTTATCACCTGCTATTTGTCTTCTTCGTTCGGACTAATTTGCTCTCTACAGTTCAAACTCTCATGGCCGCCGACCGCACAAGCAAGATCCAGGCACCGCCGCTACTGCGCCTGCTGTGGATTTTACTGGTTTTAGTAGTTGGCGCCGTTCAAGGACAGCCGCAGATAAACGCCACCGCACCGATTACTGATCCTTCTGAAGGTGCACCACCACCGCCACTAATTTTATGTATTTCTGTGTGTGTGTGTGTGGAACTGTGTGTGGGTGGGGATACACGCATGTTGATGATTTGTTATCATGTGTTCGGATGGGGGAGAAGCAGTTATAGAAGTGTAATTGTTTGACTGTGGCTAGTGCAGCAAGAGCGATAAATTCAATTTTCGCGCGCTGGCGGATTAGGTCGAACGGCAGGTGGAATATCAGCGGCGAGCTGTGCAGCGGAATCGCTAGCGACAGCACTCCCCTTGATTACAGCCCCGGCATCAAATGCGATTGCTCCTACAACAGCAGCACCCTTTGCCACATATACTCTCTGTATCATCACTCTCTCTCTCTCTCTCTACCTCTCCCCTCTCTATCAAATTTAAAATTGAAATTGTGCATACGCAGGAGAGTGTATTCGATGTTGGATTCGGATTCATCCTCTAATGTCGTGGGTGAGCTACCGGAAGAGCTTTGGACTTTGACCTACCTCACTAGTCTGTATGCGATTTCAACTTTCACTTTCCCAAAATTATATTGAGCATAAGTTTTGTTTCCCCAGTAAGATTGGATGTATGTACATGAGCGTGGTGCTATATGAATGTGGTACCATTGAATTGCAGAAATTTGGCGCAGAATTATTTGACAGGTAGGCTGCCCCCTTCCGTTGGCAACCTAACTCGAATGCAGTACCTGTAAGTTGTGTGCCTTAGCTTTAGCTAAGCCGTGGTTAATCTTAGATGATTTTGATCGAAATGGTTGATTGAGCTGTTTTTTCGATTTGCATAGGAGTGTTGGAATCAATGCCTTGTCTGGGGAGTTGCCCAAGGAGCTAGGAAAACTTACCAATTTAATATCACTGTAAGTTCGTACTCGTCTCTCTTTCTGGAAGGAGAAGAATTGCCAACCTGTTTTGATAACTTTCTTGCTCATTTGCAGGGCTATTGGTACAAGTAACTTCTCTGGTTCTTTACCGTCTGAAATTGGAAACTGCACAAGGCTTGAACAACTGTAAGTTGCTGTAGTTTTGGTGTCATGGTGTTTCATTTTATATGTATGTAAGAGGACTCGACCAACTAATGAGGAAATAATTAAGAGAATGCTTCCCCTTGTTTTTCAGCTCTTTTACGAGTGTCGTTTAGTTTCCAACTTCCAACTTCTTATTATGCTTTCCACCTTACCAGTTGGCTTGATAGCTCTGGAGTTAGTGGTGCTATCCCTTTGTCGTTTGCTAGACTACAGAACATGAAGATAATGTAAGAGCTCTAAGGCAATCTTTCAATTTAATTAGCTGACTTCGTTAAACATTTAAATTTTATGGAATTTCAGGTTTGCTTCAGATGTTGCGTTCACTGGTCGAGTACCCGACTTCATTGGCAGTTGGTCAAACTTAACTGCCTTGTGAGATACATATATAGCCAGCTAGCTATACATGCCTTTGTCAAATTTATTGCTTCTTAGTTTCTTCAACTGTTCTGTTATCTTGAGTACGTTCATGCTAGAAAATCTCTTGCATTTTCAGAAGGTTAGAAGGAAACTCATTGCAGGGCCCAATACCGTCATCCTTTTCCAATTTAAGGGAATTGACTGACCTGTAAGTATCTTAGTCAATTCTCTCTAATATTCGAGGGTTTCATATCATATGTTATTAATTTGGAATAGTTAATCTTTTCGATAATTATGATCACAGGAGAATATCTGATTTATCAGATGGCAACTCTTCACTAGACTTCCTCATAAATTTGAAGGGTTTGACTACATTGTGAGTGAATCTGAAATGGCTGTTGTATACATAGTGATATCCCACTTATTTGTTATTCTTCTATTAGCTTCAACAAATTTTAACTGTCAATAAAATGCAGAGCTTTGAGGAATAACAACATCTCTGGCTCCATTCCTTCCAATCTCGATGAATATCCAAATTTGTCTTTGGTGTAAGTTTATGTGAAAAAGTATTATTTACATGTTGAACTAGATGATCCATTTCACTGGAGCAAATGTTCCAACAAATCTTCTTTTTTTCCGTAGTAATCTACAAATTTCATATAGTATTTAAAAGCCGATATGCTATTGATCCCTATGAAATTGTCATTTTTATTACAGTGACCTGAGCTTCAACAATTTCACAGGACAAATTCCAGATTCCGTTTTCAATATGAGTTCCCTCGTCCACCTGTAATTCTTTATGCTAATTATATATGATTACACGAACCACATCCTTTGCCTGCTACAAATGTGGCACATGATATCAACAACTCCCTTGTATCTTCAGATTTCTTGGCAACAACAAGTTGACTGGTTCCCTGCCTGCACGGAAGACTTCACTCCTTCAGTTTATGTGGGCTCTCTCTATCTTTGGTTACTTATATCAGTGTCCCTCATTCTTTTTTCATATCATTGGATGTATTACCAAAATTTATACTCTAGAATGTTAGCACAATCCTATAATATTGAAATTTACTGGAACTATATATGTTTTATGCATTTTGAAGAAAATTATGATGAGTTTCTGGATTCCAATTTTACATGACATATTTATTCTACTTATATGCAGAGATGTGTCGTATAACGAACTATCTGGAAGTTTTCCTTCTTGGATCAGCCAGACAAATCTTCAACTGTATGAAATTTTTACACACGATGATTAGAAGAACTTACACTTCGTGGATGACACTTTTAAGTTGTTTGATGTGAAACTAACACAGAGCTTTCTGCAGTAATTTGGTTGCCAACAATTTCAGCATGGATACTTCTAACAGCAGGTTAACTCCTGAGTGTTCATAAGTTTCATAGTTTCTTATTTACTTGGTCATACTTGTTCTGGAATTTTTCAGCTACTTTTATGTAACTGTCATGTGCTGATATCAACAATTCTAGATATTTCTCTTACATGGTTGTTGATCTTATTGCTACACAACCTTTTAATTCATCTTATAATTCCAGTTTCGGAGAGTCAGGACTGAATTGCCTCCAAAGAAACTTCCCTTGCTTCCGAGGGGACCCCCAGTGTATGTAGCAAATATTTTTCAATATAGAATTATTTAGAGCATATCCTGTTTCAAAACATAAGATTTAAGAAGTTCTGTATTATGTTGATGCATGCAAGATTTGTTGAGGCACGGGAAAAGATCTATATTATCCTGGGCAGTATTTTTCACCCAGGAATATATTAAGGGACTGCTGTTCAACTCAGTTGTTCTTATTTCCAATGAAGTTTTCTTCACTTTCTTAATAGGCTCTATCGATAATTGAGATGTGACTTTCTTATTCCTATATCTTCAGATTCCAGCTTTGCGATTAAATGTGGTGGTGAACGAATGACATCTGCAATAGGAACCGAGTACGAGGCAGATAACGCAACTCTAGGTCCAGCGGCATATTACGTGACGAGAGAACAGAGATGGGCAGTTAGTAATGTTGGTCTTCCTTCCGGAAACACAAATCCAGAATATAAAACAAACTTCTTGACATTAATTCCAAATACAAGGGATCCAGAGCTGTACCAGAGTACGCGTATTTCTGCTGGATCATTAAGATATTATGGCTTGGGCCTCGAAAATGGAGGATACAATATAAGCCTTCAGTTTGTAGAGAATCAAATTCCGAACCCCAATGCTTGGCAGAGTCTCGGAAGGCGTATTTTTGATATTTATATTCAGGTGTGTTATGTTTAAACTTATAATTTTGATCACTTCGACCATCTTTCGCAACAAAATACTTGCTATATCCAAATTTTATGAGGTTTATATGAAGTTACATGCTATGTATGAATAATGAATTTCTATAAGCTAATTCTCCATCATTAATATCTGTCCTTGTAGGGCAATCTGGCTTTGAAAGACTTTGACATACGAAAAGAGGCAGGAGGATCGTTCAGAGCTGTGGTCAAGGATTTTTCTGCACGAGTGACTGAAAACCACCTTGAAATCCATCTTTTCTGGGCTGGAAAAGGAACTTGCTGTGTGCCTAGGCAAGGTATATACGGACCTTCTATTTCAGCGATAAGTGTCATCCCTGGAGGTATATATATATGTTCCTTGAAGTTTGATTACCTAATGGAAATAGTGAAGTTCGATTCTCATAATTTTGTGTCAATTCTAACAAAGCAAGAATAATTTATGTAGATTTCATTCCTAGAGTAAGTAATAATCCTCCAAATGAGTTTGGCAACAAGAAAAATAGGACTGGCATGATCGTGGGAATCACTGTCTCTGTTGTGGCTGCAAGTGCTCTTCTTTTACTAGCAATCTGTTATATGGCCCGGAGAAGAAGGCAGAAGAGAGATGAAGATGAAGGTTAGTAGATAAGTTATCCTCTTTTAGCAAGATTTGTTTTCTTTAATATACAAGCTTGGGCCTGGATTCGTTAATGCTACAGAAAGCTGTGCCACAGTAGGCAAAGCCGCAAAAGTACATGGTTCAGCTGTGATATTTATCAAGATTTCAGAAATTCTTCTCAGTTTGTGATACTTTGCATGACATTTTTTCCTTTTGGGAAATAGAGAAGTTCTTGAGTGCTGGCATTTTCCTAGATTTTGATCATTTGATGTATATAGATGACATTAAGCATTCTCTAATTTGTTGTAAATGTTATGTATTATAGCCACTGAAAAAGGTTTCTGCATTTAATCCTCAGAGTTCCTGGGCCTCGAAGCCAGGCCATACACTTTTGCATACTCACAACTTAGAGCTGCCACAAATGATTTCAGTACGGCTAACAAGCTCGGAGAGGGAGGATTTGGCCCTGTTTACAAGGTAACTTTGGTTTTATGCAAGCATTCTCGCATGTCACTGCAGCAACATTCTATACTTGTTTTATTTAAGGACATGATGTTGTGTTTTGTGTTACCAACTGAGTGAAAGATGATATGATATGGCATCATATGAGTTTTCATTACTTTGTTTGGAAGGATTTCATTGCTCTCTCTCCTGTATTTAAGTGATCAAAAATCAATTTTATTTTCTACATTTCCGTGTTGCTTACGAAGTGCATCAAAGCAGGGAACACTGGATGATGGAAGGGTTACCGCCGTGAAGCTGTTGTCTGTAGCATCCCACCAAGGAAAGAGCCAGTTTCTGGCAGAGATTGAAACGATATCAGCCGTGCAACACCGTAACCTAGTGAAACTGTACGGGTGCTGCATTGAGGGAAATAAACGACTACTTGTTTATGAGTACCTTGAAAACAAGAGTCTAGATCAAGCATTATTTGGTATTTATATTAATCTCTTCCGAGCAAAGTCTGTTTTTACTGCAATTATTCATTTCTGACCCACTTTGCTTTATTCGATTAGGCAAAGAAACCTTTTCTCTCGACTGGCCTACGCGATTTGACATATGCTTAGGAGTAGCAAGAGGTCTAGCTTATCTTCATGAGGAATCCCGACTCCGGATCGTACACAGAGATGTGAAGGCAAGCAATATTCTGCTCGACGCTCAACTCAATCCAAAAATATCAGATTTTGGCTTGGCCAAGCTGTATGATGACGCTAAGACGCATATCAGCACCCGTGTTGCAGGCACAATGTAAGACGATCATCTGCATAAAACTTTCATTTCTTTTAATCAATTGTCCATGACGTTGGTGTTTGCTGCTCGTGTAGTGGCTATCTTGCTCCGGAGTATGCTATGAGGGGCCACCTCACCGAGAAGGTGGATGTATTTGGTTTTGGAGTCGTAGCTCTTGAGATTATCAGTGGAAGAGCAAACTCCGATCCGAGCCAGGAAGAAGACAGGGTATATCTACTTGAATGGGCATGGCATTGCCATGAAAACGAGAGGGATCTGGAGCTGGTCGATGAAAAGCTTTCTGAGTTCGATAAGGAGGAGGTACGACGGGTGATAGGAGTGGCGCTTTTGTGCAGCCAAACATCTCCCGTGGTTCGGCCTTCAATGTCCCGTGTGGTGGCGATGCTATCGGGAGACGCTGAGATACCTATGGTAACATCCAAGCCTGGATACCTCACTGAATGGAACTTCAATGATATCACTGCATTTGCATCCAATTCTAATATCCCTACTTCAACTAGTGATGATCCATCATCTGCTGCAACGACCACCACCATGACGCCCCCTTGGCATTCGCCAGTTCCTGTGTCGGAACCCATGCTTCGTGGGGACGACCGGGAGGGAAGATGATCCATTATTGTACGTACATTACACAGTTTATTTGGTTTAGAGTGTGATTAACTTGGTATACGTATATGTAATAAGTAGTATATAATTTCATCACCCATCCAATCTTATTGTATCGTGAGTAGTAATTGATCGAAATTTGCATTATCCTTCATAATTCAATATTACAAAATTGTACTGTAGTTTATTTTCTGAATATATCTTTTCATTTATTTTAATACATCGATCCTTACATATATATATATATATAATAATGGAAACTTGTTTTTTGAATTAGTAAATACTAGTATTACATTAATTAAAATTCCAAAGAACGTTACGAAGTACTGGAATCCAGGAAGTTTGGCATAATGGAGAGTTCCACGTAACGTAAGGTTTGCAAAAGTCATTGATGAAGAATTTTGGAAAGCCTGACTGTGAATCCATGGTTGGCTTGAAGAATTATGGAGTTGCGAGGATGAAGTGGAGTGGGCCCCTCCAGCACTTGAACTCTGTAATGATATATGATGGCAGCCGCCACCATCTTCATCTGCACGAAGGCCATCTCCTTCCCCAAACAAGTCCTGGGCCCCGCGTTGAAGGCCGGGAACTTGTACGACGCCTCGTGCTTTATCCCTCCCTTCCTCGTTATCCACCTCTCCGGCTTGAACTCCAAGCAATCCTCCCCCCACACCGACTCCATTCTCCCCACCGAGTAGAAGCACACTATGAGCTTCGAGTTCTCCCGGAGCTGGTGCCCGCTTGGGAGAACATCCGGTCGCACCGGAGCTTTGTGTTCCAGTGCCACCGGTGGAAACAGCCGGAGAGACTCGCAGAGAGCCCCGTGGAGATATTTGAGCCTCTGCGACTCCTGCGCGCTGAACAAGAATCTCCCAGCTTTATTCTCGATCTCCGCCGCTATCTCTTCCCTGATCCTGGCTTCTGCGCTAGGGTTCTGAGAGATGAGCCAGAAGAGCCACGTGAGGCACGTGCTCGTCGTGTCCCTACCGGCGAATATCAAGTTCAAGGAGGTATCCTTGAGGAACTCCCTCAAGCCGGAAGGCTCTCCCAGCTTCTTCTCCTCGTACAACCTCTCGAACGCTCCCAGCAAGTCCGACGACGAGCTTGAAGCTCGCGGGTATAGGAAGTCATGGAAGGCACGCGCCGCCTCGCCCAGCGTCCTCTCCCTCCCTATATTGAGCCGCTGCTGCAGCTTCCAAATGAACTCCGGCATGACGTGGCGGTACAGCAGAGGCTCCCCAACTGCACTGAAAGCCTTCTCGCATGGAAGGTAGGGCATCTCCAGAGACAGGGTGGCGGGGTCGTGCCCCAGAACAAGGCTGCAGATGTTATCAAAAGTCAGCCTCTGGAACACATCCTGCAAATCGAAGGCGGCGCCGCCGTCGCAGAAGCGGCGGAGCACCGGGAGGAGCCCCGCCTCCACCTTCGCCCAGACGGCGGACTCGAGCTGCGCTGAGAAGCCCGCATGAGTGAGCTGGGCCATCGTCGTCTTACGGTGAAGCTCCCAAAGGTGGAAGTCGGCGGCGAAGATGCCGTCGCCCAAGATATCGAAAATCTTCCTGAACTCCGGACCCTTTGGGTAGTTGGAGAAGTTAGAGCTGAAGATGTGGTGGATGTTGGCGGGGTCGCAGGTGAAAACCATGTCCATGTCAGCAAGGGCGGGGCCCTTGAACTCCAGAGTCAGCCCCACCTCCCGGAAGAGTTGAGTGAGGTAGTCGTGAGGGCGGTGGAGGTTGAGGATCACCCCCGGCAGCATCCCCACCAACGGCCAGTCGGTGGGGGCCAGGACGCCTCCGCCTCCGCCGCCGCCGCCGCCGCCGATCATCCTAGTGAGCAAGTAGAGGAGGTAGAGTACGAGAGGGATCATGAGCAGAAGCTCAGGATAATCCACCACCACTCCCATTGCCTTACTCTTCTTGTTTTTTTTCAAGGCTTTTAAACTACTTCATTATATACATATCCTATATTTGCCAAAATACACCATTTTCTGTTTCTATAGTTGGCCTTCAAATCAAGGATGACGTTACGTTTAATTCGTGGGGACTTTATATATATATATATAGCTTAGTATCATCTGCTAGCTCCATTTGTGATATATATAACATTAAAACCTCTATTAATTAATTTAACACCAACTGCTCCTTTGGCTGCCTAGCTACCTAGCTTTCCAATTCATTTAATTGTATAATTATTAACATTATTAATTTCGTATAATTTATTTCTTCAAAAAATTTGAGGACATTTATTTCTTTTTATGAAAAAACAATTCTGCCAAATTTTATGGAAATAAAACATATCTTGGTATCTTGGACAGATGAAATATATGTTATATTTTCATTCAACGTTTTAGTGTGCGATCACATTTTTTAAATATTCTTGATTAGGGTATTTTGTATTTGGAATTCATATACACTCTAAAATTTCATTAGTTCACTATATATGCATGCATGTACTTATTCATTTTTACACTCAAAATTTAAATGTATTGTCCTTCAAAATAACTTAATTTCATCATGATACTTATGTGTATATTCTCTCAATATATAGCTAGGTAGAATGCTTAATTAAGAGGATCGGATCGGAGGACCAATGCATTTCTTTTCCTATACTATACATATATTTATTATTTACAAACATGCATATATAGAGTAGTCCCTGGTTAATTAGTTAGTAGTTGATACTTAATATGGTTATTTAAGAGCTAATTCGGCTCCTTAATGATCTGAGTGTGTGTATATATTGAGTAATTAAGCACAAGGGCGTGACCATCATGCATCTAGCTAGCTAGGTAGCTAGGGGAAGTTACACCTATTATTTCCTCTATCTTTTATTGAGATTCAAGTATGTACTATATAGATATTAGTCATATTTATAATTATTCATCAATGTTTTAGGTCATTTGAGAATCACATTTTTGGGCTTAAAGGGTGCATATATGAGAAATGAGAAGACTATATCATATCCCCTTTTGGGCTTAATTTGGTTGGAAATGCACTCACCAAAATTAGAAATAAAAATTCATAATCCATTCCATAACCAAGTTACCCATTAATTACAAGTCACCAGGAAGAAAAGACAAATCAAGAAATTAAAGCTTTTATGTGATATATATGCGGACATGCATGTAACTTTTAGAGCTTTTACTGATTTGCAGACTGCATGTAACTTTTACAAATTGATAAGATCAAACTTAAACACTAAACACTGAACTGAATAATTCTTGATATATAATTAATAATAAGAAAATAAACAGCAGGCAGGCAGGCACATTGAACATGATCACACTACATGATATCTTTTGGAGAATGCTACCTTCAAACCATGCTTGGCTTGAAGTATGACTGAGTCTCGAGGGGACAGTCGATGAGGCTCCACAAGTTCAATATTATAATGATGTATGATGGTAGCAGCCACCATCTTCATCTGGATGAACGACATCTCCTTCCCCAAACACGTCCTTGGGCCGGCGTTGAAGGCCGGGAACTTGTAGGAGGGCTCGTGTTTGATCCCTCCTCTGCTCGAAATCCATCTATCGGGCTTGAACTCCAGGCAATCTTCTCCCCACACCTTTTCCATTCTTCCCATCGAGTAGAACGACATTATTACCTTTTTGTTTTTATCAATCTTATCACCAGACGGCAGATTATCGGGTTCAATAGGAGCTTTATGCTCCAACGCCACCGGAGGGAATAGTCTCAGCGACTCGCATATTGCTCCGTGCAGGTAAACCAGCTTCCGCGACTCTCCTACTTGGAACCATCTCCATTTTTTCTTTTCCTCCTTCCCTTTCTCCTACAAAGACAACGATATCATTCGTTTAAAAGAATGCTTTACACACTTATTAACACCAAATCCACTACTATACATATCATTTAATGACTTCATGACTAACCGTAGCAAGCAATTCCGAATCGATTTCTTGGCGGATCTTGAGTTCCGAGGAAGGGTTCTGAGCAAGCAAGCAGAAAAGCCAAGTGAGAGTAGCACTGGTGGTATCTCTACCTGCAAGCATCAGATTTAGTGCAGTATCCCTCAACAACTTTCTCGAATTAGTATTCCAAGAAGAAGAAGAAGAATCATTCATTTCTCTCAACACTTTTCTGAAGGATGCCAGCAAGCTGAAATGGTCGTCATCTCTTTGCTCCTCTTCTTTATCCACGCATGGGTAAATGAAGTCATCAAAGGACTTGGAAGCTTCTAGAAGCTTCTTCTCCCTCCCAATCCCGACCCACTTCTGCAAGCGCCACACGGGCTCGGGAAGAAAGTGGCGGTACAGCAAAGCATCCATGGCGCCGTTAAACGCCTTCTCACACGCGACATACGGCATCTCCACGCTCAAGCTGCGCCCTTCGCAGCCCAGAACCAGAGAGCAAATAGTGTCGAAAGCGAGGCGTTGGAATATATCCTGCAAATCAACCTCCATCCCACTCTCGCAGAAATGGTCGACAACGGGAAGAAGCCCAGTGCTGACATTGTGCCACACGGCCTTCTCGAGCGAAGAGTAGAAGCTGGGATGAGTGAGTAAGGAGAGGGTGGTGCGGCGATGAAGCTCCCATAGGTTGAAGTCGGCGTTGAAGATGCCGTCGCCCAAGATTTCGAAAATCTTCCTGAACTCCGGTCCCTTGGGGTAGTTGGAGAAGTTCTTGCTCAAGACGTGGTGAATATTTGCAGGCTCGCTAGTGATCAGCATGTCCATCTTGCAGAAGATGGGTCCTTTGAATAGGAAGCTGCCGCCGGATTCCACCACCAGCTCCGTGATGTAATCGTGGATTCTATGGATGTTTCGGAGGAGTCCCGGCAGCATTCCCACCACCGGCCAGTTCACGGGAAGGGCCTTCGATTTCCGCCCATGTCTAATTAGTGCAATAATTGCGAAAAAGAAGAAGAAGAAGAAGAAGAAGAAGATGACGAAAAGCTCCATAATGGCCATCGAGATCTGAACACAGAGAGACAGCCGGTGGGTGTTTCTTACAAAACAAAGCAATTAAAAGGCATTTATATAAAGGACATAGATTTGGTAGCACATATATATTGTGGTTTAGATGTCAATCCAGTTACGTGTATATAAAAACTTTTTTATATAAAAGAGCCCACATATGAGAGGGTGACAATGCATTTAGACACTTATATTACACTGTGTTTTATATATAGCAATGTGAAATTAATACAATCCACCAAATTAGCGAAAGCCTATGGTAGTTTGGTAGCCTAACTAATTATATTCGACTCATTTTTGTTTTTTCTTCTGAAACTCTTTTTCTGAGGTATTTCATCTAACATTCCATAATTTAAAAGCCCACGTGCAAATAAGTAAATCCCATAATGATACAAAATGTTTGAGCTAAACAGTAGTAAAGTTAAAAGCCCAATTTGCTTCAAAGCCCAATAACTTGGGTATTTATAACTTGTACTGATCTGCATCCACCGACTTATTCATTAGCGCGGTGGGGATCGGTGATCGGAGATGGCTTCGGGATCGCCGGCGATTAATAAGATTGAGAGGGCGCACCAGATGTACAGAGAGGCCAACTACGCCGAAGCACTCGACTATTACACCGACGCGCTTTTCATGGCCAAGACCACGGCCCAGAAGATTGCGCTCCACAGCAACCGCGCCGCCTGCTATCTCAAGCTCCACGACTTCAACAAGGTATCTAGTCTCCATCACTTTCGATCAACTTTACTCGTTCAAAGTGTTTCAGGGCAAGGTTACTCGTTCAATAGGTTGATTCTGCTCGATGGAAAGGGAATTGTGTTTTGGTAAAGGAAGGTTGGAGTTTTGAGGATTGCGTATCCGCATCCAATATTGACTAAGTGTCATTAATCGGACAGCCTCTGATTCATTGTTGTATATATTAATGCATTATGCTAAATTGATAACCTCCTTTATTCACTATCTATCAATGGATAAATAACAAAATATAAAGATTAATTGTGTAACACATGCCTTTTTGGGTGAGATGCCTTGGGGGGAAATATGTAAACATGACCTGGAACTGCTGCATTATGCATATAATATACTTATGAGATGGGTCTTTCTTTTCGTGTATTTAATAAATATTGGTTTTACCTCTACAGGAACTAAGTTTGGTATTAAAACTATTCAAGATCCTATTTTCTTGATTCTTTAATCTAATGTGACAGTGAAAAGTAAAGAGTGCGTAACGGGGGCCTTTTGAAACTTTCCTACAAGCTGATATAGTACTCAGTTTTCTGCATCATGCTGTTTACACTTTATTAGTAACTATCAGAGCGGGCATGGAAAGTTCAAATAACTTTTATTTTTATCCCCTTGAACCTGCTAAGCTAGAAGTTGATACACCATATTAATGCAGGCCGCAGAAGAATGCACCTCTGTACTGGAACTTGATTACAATCACACGGGAGCACTGATGTTGCGCGCTCAAACTTTGGTCACCTTGAAGGAGTACCATTCCGCACTTTTTGATGTCAATCGGCTGATAGAGTTGAATCCATCATCAGAAATATACAGAAACCTTCACGCCCGTTTGAAGACACAACTGGTAGTTGCTTATTTTAGCTTTTCATTCTTTATATGATATTTGTGATAATAATGATCCTTTTTCGCTTCTGTTCTGGTATTGTTTCCTTTTCACCAGAATGTATTTTCTTTATAAAAAATAAGGTATTTTAGTTGGTATATGGCTGGCTCAAACATTGTGGCACTCTAAGCTAATTAAATTATCTTTCATGATTTCATCTGTTCGAGATATTAAGGATTACTTTCAGATGATGCCCTCGTTACTAAACATCATAACTTTTCAATGTATCGAATGAAAAATTCAAAAATTTAAATGTAGCCGTCTTCTTACGTTTAACTAGTAAGTTGGTCCCCTGGTGCTCTGTATTGTACTTGTGGAAAATTCTTCATTTTTCATTAATGTGGGAACCTTCTTGTCCATCTCAGTGCTTTGTAATTAATGACAGCGTGTTTTGTTCAAGGAAGTCACTTGCTCCAATACCTGAAGACGAAGCGGAGTTTGAAGAAGATGATGAATTTGTGGATGAAGTTATGCACGAAGCATGCGAAGACGAGCAGGACATTGAAACGGATGAAAATTTGGCAAGTAGGGATAGTGATGAGATTCTTGATACCACAAATGAAAGCAACGGACATAGTAATTTTGAGAATATGAGCCTAACCGAGAAAAAATTGCCCTCCCAGACCAAGAACAACCGGCAAAGCAATGGACAACTAGCATCCGATCAACCGTTCTCAGGTTGGCGGACAATTCCAAAACCAAAAGGACATTCTCAGCTAGACTACTCTAGGTGGGACAGGGTCGTTCAAGATGACTCGAGTGAAGAAGAAGATGATGAGGAGGACGACGAAGATGGTGATGATTCCCAACCTCAGTATCGATTTCGTGTTAAAACAGTTGGTGTGAAGGCAGTTAAGTAGTTATAAGGCGCCACAAGAGTGAACTCCTTGGTGATTAATTTCCATAGATCAAGCAACTTCCCCAATGGTTACTGGAGAAGGGCGCCTGGTGGTGGAACGAGCAGGCAATTTTGAGTCCTGCGTTTCTCCATGCCAAAGCATCCTATCCTTGTTGTATGTCGCGAAGCGTTCTTGAATTATACACACAAATACTTTGATTTAACTGCTAGCTGCTGATACTGTGAGAGGGGCTCATTTCAACATGTTGAAGGCAAGACACGTTCGTTGCCTTGTACACCTCCAGTCCCGAGTCGTGCCGGGTTGAATCGATTAGTTTTCTTCTTATAAATATCACTGTTCTGTTCTCCCACATAATAACAAATGTAATGAGATAAGATGTGATGAACACCATGACTGCAGCTGTAGCATGGATCGATATGTGAAAATTAGCGAGAAGAAAATGGCAGTTGTGTGTTCATTTTGAACCCATCATCATGTACTGTCCTCTTCTTCTTGGAAGTTGAATGTAAGATGGCGATGAAATCATAGTAAAGGTGATCAAGAAAATTATCAAAAGCCAAAAGGAGCCAGCCCTGCCTGCCTATACTTTGATAAGCTCATCTTCTAATGACGTCATAATCTAAATAAATACTTATCGAGCAGCGGAGTTAATATGAAAATTAGAAACAAATGACGTCATAATAATCTAAATAGACATGTTGAAGAGGGAAAACCCAAAACTTCAAACACAGCATTACACGTGTACTCTCTTCGACATCTCTCTCTTAGTCTGATTACACTACACAACACAACACAAATTAACAAAACCATTTCTCTTATTTATTAGTAGTTCCCCAAATTCCGCACATTCCTCAATTCTTCTATCTTCCAACATCCAACTCTCCGACCTTGTCACCCTTCTTCCCTTCTGCCCTAATTTTTCCTATTCAACAATTACTCCCAATTTTGGGCGGAAGATGGCCAACGCCGGAGGGGACGGTGCCCGACCAGCGGGGCCGGATTTCAATCTCTCCGACGATATATTATCGCTCATACCCACGGACCCCTACGACCAGCTGGATCTGGCGCGTAAGATCACGTCCATGGCTATCGCCTCGCGCGTCACCAAGCTCGAGACGGAGGCCGACAGGTTCCGCCAGAAGCTTCAAGAGAAGGACCGCCTTATTCAGCAGCTTCAGGATAAGAACTCCCAGCTCGACGCCGCCTATCAGGACGCCGAGTACCGCTTGAAAATCACGCGCGAAGATAATGTACGAAACACTTTTCTTCCTTCCTGTCACTTTCCGCCTTGTTTACAAAATAGTTGATTTTAGGGCATTGTGTCTCAATTTGGTTGCAGATGAAGCTATTGAAGGAAAGAGATTCGTTGGCTATGACGGCAAAGAAGCTCAGTCGCGATTTGGCTAAGGTAATAATAACATTTCTTTTCTAAAAGGGAAAAACAGATAATTTGACCATCTTGAATGTATGCAGTAATTTTGAAAACTGAAGGCCATGCATGATTGTTGATAAAAGTTGAACCTGTACTTGTTTATTCACTGACCTTGAATTAGCCACTCAAGAGGCTACTCAATCTTGGTGTTTCAATACCTGCTTAGCTATGTTGCTTTCAGATTTTGTTTTAGATCAGTAACAGACATCAATCTGAATGCAACTCTATTTTACAATATTTAGAAGGTGTGCAAACGAGAATTGGGGAGTCTGAGCGCCTTTCTATAATTTGTCAACTTATTGCAAATTGTCTCATCTGTTCCACCTTGTAAAAAAGATTGTTGCTTCACATCCAACAGATAAAAAGCATCATTATACTCCCATTTAGTCAATATAAAGATTAGTGCATTATGTTTATGTGAAAAGATAACTGGCAGTCGGCACTAAAACACTTGAATTTTTTCTTTACTGGAATAAAGCCGTATACCCTTGTTATCTTCTTGTCTCCCAATGATTTTGGTTGTTTGGATTTTAATTACTCCTAGCAACATTTTAATTAATTAAGTTATGATCTTTTCACAGCTTGAGACATTTAAGAGGCAACTGATGCAGTCACTGAACGAAGAAAATTCACCAGTATGGTTAACTAACTTTTCTTTTATTTTTTCCTCTCTTTTTTTAACACCTACGTTAGCATCTCGGTTTAGTAACTGATGCTATTTACTCCCATCTCTAGACTAAATTTCAATTATAATTGCAGCAGTCAGAAACTGTTGATATTGGCACTTATGACCAATCAGCACCCAAGGCTTACTCCACAATTGGTAATTCTTTGAGCTGATATCAGTTTTAACTTTTATGTGATTGGTTTTACTTGCTAGTCTTGGAATGCTCTTATGATGTCGCATTTCCTATTTAACGATTAACTATCCAATATTTGTTTTTTCTCCTGTTGTAATGTGCTAGTGTTAATGATATTTGTTCATTATTGCTCTATAATATAGATGATTCAAATGGCTATTCAAAACATCATTCTTACAGTGGTTCTACTGACAATGCAAGCATAAACGGTGAAGGTAATTGAAGTTGGACATTGGTTCCTGATTGATATTCAGTATATATGACCAAAGCACAATTTTCATGGTTTATTTTTATTGTAGTTTCAAAGCAAGCTGGACAAAATTCCTCCTCTCTCACACCCTATATAACTCCTCGTCTCACTCCTACTGGAACTCCGAAAGTGATTTCCACTAGTGCATCACCAAGAAGGTACTCAGCTGTTACTTCTCCACAGAAAACATCTGGTACTACATCTCCTAGTGCAAATTATGAGGGAAAAGGATCTTTTTCGTCTTGGTACCCATCCAGTCAGCAATCGTCAGCAGCTAACTCTCCCCCTCGGGGACGTCCACTGCCAGGTCTGTCAACAATTAGTGGCACAATCTAGTTACTGCCAGTGTAATCAACTATTGTCTTTAGCTCCATCAGGTCCTAAACTCGTGTATTTCCTTTGATTTAAATAGGCCGTGCACCTCGACTTGATGGTAAAGAGTTCTTCCGTCAAGCAAGGTGAGTTTGAGCTTGGCTATCGTATAATGAAGCCGTGACCCAAAATCCTTGGTTTATCTTATAATGGTAGGTGGTTTTTGTGTTGTGAAATGCAGGAGCCAATTATCACTTGAGCAATTCAGCGCATTCCTGGCAAATATAAAGGAATTGAACGCTCAAAGGCAGTCGCGGGAGGAGACGCTGAGGAAAGCAGAGGAGATCTTTGGGACAGACAATAAGGATCTCTACTTATCATTTCAAGGATTGCTGAACCGTAACACTCACTAGAATAGTAGTGACTAGTATTTTTACAAGGAGCACCGCGCTCTTTAACAGTGGCTCGGTTTAGCAGGCACTACAAGGAGCAGTCTCAGAGTGACTCTTTGTTTTGGCTTGGTGTGTGCTGGATTCTTGTGGGAATTAGCAGATACTTGTGTTCCAGACTAAACAAACTCCACATCCCTTTGTTCCTTCAATTTTGTGCAAGAACACATGTAGTTGTAAATAACTACTACTTTTTGGATTAATGGTTCCGCTGTGATGTGAGAGACGACAAATGGTGGAGTACTTGGGACCCAAAATGCCTTACTGCACTGCATCTATCTCGAAAAGATATATATATCGACCGAGCTTCATTATTGGTATAAATTAATAGTGCTTAATTAATTCCAATATTTCTTCAACGCAAAGCACACGCTGCACACCCTCCATCTTCTTGAATGGCGATCCCTCACCGGCCACTACTGCTGGGGTAATAGTGAGATCTGAACAGCAACATGCTGCAGCTTCCATTGCTTAATTACCAGTTTCAGTCGCATCATTTCATTTCCCGATTACACTTGCATGGCTGCACTACTTCCTCAAATCGAGTCCTACCTTTCACGATTACAGTATTACTATTAATCAGATGCAAGCTTTTCATGAATTAGAATCATCGCTACTCCCCAACTTGCTTCTTCCTCAAAACTGGCTTAGCAGCTAGCTTGTTTCCCTTCTCCAATTCTTTATAAACCCTACCTAATGTAATGAGGATATAATATATGTTAATTAGATTATTATTAATTAGTACTTATTTTAGTTTTCTAGGGAACACATACACATACAAATACACATACACATACACATGAAGGGAAAGAAGCAGCAGCAGCAGGCAGCGTAGTGGTGGATGAGAGCGATCAAGTGAAGGTGGGGAAATATTCTGCTGAAGAAAGGAAGGATAGAATTATGAGATATTTGAAGAAGAGAAACCAAAGGAATTTTAACAAGACCATCAAGGTATTATATATATATATATAGATGTGGTTCTGGTAGGAATGAGAAGTTAGATGAGAAATAAGAATAGTTATAGACCATAGATATAAATGATTTTAATGGGTGAGATTAGATTGACTAAAAACTATATACATATTATTGATCACAAATAATTGATAGAAAGGGTAGAAAAGGTAAAAATACTTACCATATAAAATCATATCTCCATATTTTTTGATATATACCAAATTGAGAATGAAGATTTTTAAGGAGAGAGTAAGTTTTTTATGCAGCAACTTAGTTTTCTCATTTTGATTTTGTTAATTAATTTTTGTAGAAACTAAATTAATTCTATTAGAATTTATTTGATAATTGATTTTATATATCTTAAATGTATAAATTTTGTGAAATTATAAATTATAAATACAATATAAATTTGAACGCATGCATACATATTGATTAATTTGAGAGTTCTCCATATGTTATTTATTTTTCCTTGTATATAAACAAAAAATGATTTTTTGTTTATTTTTTATGTAGTTTCTAAAAGCTAAATTTGATAAAAATTTATATTTTATTTATAAAATGTTGCGGCTTTGTTTGATTACTTACATAAGTAATTTGAAATATTCATTTTGATGCATATACTTATTTTCGTGATGTATTTAATTTTTCTTGATGCATATAAAGTTTTATTTAGACATAAATGTAAAGGATTGCAAAAATTGAAATTCTAATGCATATTTTTATGGATCTCAATGCATTATATTTTGTATTAAGATTCATTTATCATTTTTGAAATTCTAATGCATAATTATATGGATCTCAATGCATGCATTATATTAAGATTCATTTATAATATTTGAAATTCTAATGCATAATTTTATGGATCTCAATGCATATGAAATATATAGTTTATACATCATATTTTTTTCACAAATAAAATAAAATAAATATTGTACATTTTGAGTCATAAATGCATTAAAAATAATTGTCAAGTTTCATCATATCGTTTTTTTGCATAATATAATAGTATATTTTGCTTGATGTAAAGCATTTTTTCAAGTTTCAAGTTTATTTGTATGTAGCATACTAATATTATGTATAATGCATATTTGTACAATTTATAATGCATATTTCTTACAAAATAATGCACACTATTGATTAAACTATAAACATTAAACACTAAATCCTAAGTCATATCATGTTTAAAGTTTAAAGTTTACCATTTACGATTTAATGTTAACTACTACAATTTTTTATTATTATGCATCATGTGTGATTCAATTATACATTACATATATATGTATTATGCATTATATGTATGCATGATCTAACCCACAATTAAAACCGAAAATACTAATGAATTGATTTATAATAGTATATCGCATTATATTATTATAACTTAATTATGCACTAAACTATGAATGCATATGAAATGATGCATTGTCAAATATAAATACACTTTTTATA
>JAPKLX010001039.1:0-29031 GCA_026898415.1 Leonotis leonurus
CTTTAAGGAATGAAGTACAAGAAGATCAAAATTCATGTACTAAGTATCATTCCCAGTATGGCAATACATTGGGAAATCTCGTGAAAGGTGGTAACCACTCTCATTTGGCAGCGCGTGTCTCAACCTCACTGCCATGCATTTAATGCAGCCATTAATGTGTTGAAAAAGAGTACCATCGTCTCCAACGGATAGTTTCTTCATTGAGGCTATAAATACCACCTTCACCTCCAGAATGACGTACGAGAATTCAAGCTTTCATCCTGCTATTACTCTGCTAAAATCTTCAAGCTATCATCTCTCAAAACACTACCAACTCTCTAGAATTCTCTGTAGTGTTTACAGTTTTTGAAGATTACTTTCTGAAAATCTATTGTTTACAAAACCAAAGTTATGATCTAGTTTTGATCCAAAAGTTGTTAGATTTAGATTGTAGTTCTTCAATCTAAGAAGTGTAATATCAAGTTCTTATCTAGTTTTGATAAAACTTGAGGCTCGAGCTCAACGAGTAAAAAGAAAGGAGACATAGTAGATTTCGATATAGTTTTGATCGAGCCGTGGACGTATGGAAGGTTTATCCCGAACCACGTTAAACTCTTTGTGTTCTTACTTTCTGTTTTTACTTTATTATCATCTTCTTCATACTCTTGCATATAAATCTTGGTTGATAATTTCTCCAAAGAAAGAAAACGTTTCTCACCTTAAAAAGAGCATTAACCACCATATTCCGCACACAACTTTAATCAAGTTTAAATCTGTGTTTATCACTCTTGATTATTGCTATTCACACATAAGGTATTATTTGAGTAAGACTTAATCTTCCTAACAAGAAGATTTATTTTACTAATCCTAGCTATCTTTGTTATTAAGAGTGCTAAAGCCTTATATTTAAGTTTGAACAAGAAAACCTAAAAAGTTTTGGATTGGTGTATTCCCCCCCCCCATACACCAATCTAGCTCTTTCGGGACCAACAGATGTGATATATTAAATTGATAGAATAAGAGATGATTGTATTATTTGGATTATATAATCATGTGTTTAATTTGATTAATTATAATGTTTGATAAATTATTTTATTATGACTAAAATATATAATAATACATAAATCGTCATTTCTAGAGATATGTGTGTGTGTGTGTGGGGGGGGGGGGTGTTTACTTGTATTTTTGTAAATAATAAAATTGATTAGGATAATTTTGTAAATTTGCATTTTGGAATGATTCTTAATTAATAATCAAGTCTAATCAAATCAAGATTGGGTTGATTAATAATCAAGGAATTCTTTGATTATATGAAGGCCGGATAATCTATTACGAACCAAATCAAGCAAACCAATTACTTGATTATGCTTGATTATTATATCAATCACACTTAATCAAGACTAATCAAACAAACCAAACATTTGTTTCCTCACTTTTGCAAAGGCAAAGATGACATGACATGAACTAGTTCCTGAAATTGTTTAAACCCAGAATGTTGTGGTGAATAAAAGTGACTACTTTCTGATATCTAAATAGAAATAAAGTACCCACCTCATTATATGTTGATAAAATCTCCTTTACACAAGGGAGAGTGCGTGTTACATAAGGTATAGATATTAAAAAAATTTTAAGTAAAGATATATATAGTTTTTAAAGTTAGAGTGAGCTTTAAAGAACTTAATTTATGAAACTAATGATACAACATCGTTGGTGAATAGCTACCACTTATTCTTGAAATATAAGAGAAAAAAATTCATAGGAGTAGAAGATTACCATCATTAAACATTCTTATCGATGCACTTGCATTTACTACCATCCCTTTTCATAATAAGTATAGTACAATTCAAATTAAGATTATTGTTATTGAACTTTAACATTTTATCACTATACTATTTATTTATATAAATAGATAGTTTTTTTTTATTATAATTAAAAAATTAAATAAAACTTAGTAATAATATCAAAAAAATAGCCAAAAGAAATTTAGTACGAATATTGGTACCATTCATACAAAAGAATAGCTAAGATTTTCGGCATCATTTATTTTTCACTAAAATTTTTGTTAACTTATTCCCGCGTAAGTTTATCTTTTTAAAATGGCTAAATCTATACTCTCTTCGATTTTTTTTAAGTGTGATATTTTACTTTTTTTTTTATTTCTAAATAAGTGTCCTATTTCAAAATTCTAGAGTATATTTATGACAATTTTTCAATTTTGCCATTATTTAATACTTATTGAAATTTGATATTATTTGTATGAATGTATTTATTATGCTATTCAATAAAGGGTATATAAATAAAATTTTCATTTTATTGATATGTGTGATTTAGTAAAATTTGACACTTATTAAAAAACGGAGTAAGTACTTATTAATTGTGGCACAGATAACATTCGATCCCCTAGTAAATATAAAAAAAATGTAAATATCAAAATGAGGAGAGATGTGAGAATCATGTATTAGTTATTGTTGTAGTTGTCATAAGTAGAAATTAAAATTTATTTGTTTTACGTATTATTTCGATGTACTATATATAGTATTTCTGCATTAACCAATGACATTGTAATTATAATGTATTATATGTATATGTATAAATTTGATATACACTTAATTTGAAGTATTGATGTTATTTAAATTGATTTTTAGTTCCTACCTAATTATTAGTTCTCATATAATCCATTTCCAAAATACAAATATGTTAATTTTATGATGAGACGTTTTTCTTTTCCAAATACGAGAAATACTTGTGACAGTCGAACAAACACATCGAAGTTCATATGCCAACGTTTAATTCAACTAGATTACACTCCAATTGAATGCATTCTTTAATTTCTTCTGTATTTACCTATATATCATTGACATTAAACAAAATATAACCAACCCACCCCTTTCATGTTTGAATATCTTCATTTGTATTACTCCCTCCGTCCCGCTAAAAGTGACCACGTTTCATTTTTGAATTGTCCCATTAAAAGGGGTAATACATTTTTGTATTACCCCTTTCATGTTTGAGGACGCTTTTAGGGGGACGGAGTGACTACTGTTAAACATTGAAAGACCTCATCCATCCTCTGTTATCATACTTGATCAATATTTATTCAATTACTACGAGTAAGCTAGACTGAGAAACAGAGCGAGCATAAAGGAAAGAAATGATTGAAAATTGGAGCAAACAAATATTAAAAGAATCGCGTCTTTATGCAGTATAGCTAATTTTGTTCAAAGAACGTACAAAATGCCAGCAAAGGGGAAAGTAAAAGAGACATCTTTATTCTCTCTACCCTCTCCCCATTTCATATAATTCAATTATACAAAAGCACATGAAGAAAAAATTTAATAACGCGAAATTCTTTTCCTATACAACACAATCAATATCATCAATCAATAAAAAAGGAAAAGAAAAAAAGAAAGAAAGAAAGTAATTGTACCCATTTGATATAATAATCAATGAGGTGTAGCTTTAGATCTCTTCTTTGCCTCACTGTAAAGAATGACTCCCATGACTGTGATGGCGAACCCCATCATTCCCATCGCTGTCACCGGGTTCCTAAATATCAGCACCGACACCACGGCGGCGACGGCCGCCTTCGCATTGCCGAGCACCTGCAATGTCAAGGCGCTTGTGTACTTGGTCACCAGGAAATTTGTCAGGTTCACCAAGTAGGCAACGGTGGCGTTGGAGAAGAGGAGGAGCGCCATGAACTTGTCGCCTCTGCTCTTCTCCAGCGTTATTGCGAGGACGTTCCCTTCGATGTAGAGAGTGAAGGGGAGCAGGATGAGGGCGGCCATGGGAGCCATGTAGAGGAGGAGGTTCATGGAGTGCAACTTCTCTCCTTCGGAGGTGAGAAGAAGTCCCTGTACCACGGATTTGAGAGCGCGGCCGGCGGTGGACCCCACGCACATGAGGAAGCCGAAGAGGTGGAAGAGAGGCTCGCTGTTGCTGGCGACGACGATGCCGAGTACAACCGGGAGAAGCGCGAGGTACACCTCGGCGGACTCCTTCTTGCATGTGATGAGGAAGGCGAAGATGGCGGTGAAGAAGGGCGTGGTGGCGCCGATGGCCTGGTTGAAGGAGACGGGGAGGTAGCGGAGGGAGGTGTTGCCGCAGACGACGGAGAAGGAGAAGATGGCGCTGAGAGCGACGATTTTCAACAACTGGCGGCGGCTGTGGATAGGCTGGTAAGGGACGAGCTCGAGCCACTTGATGGCGACGAGGCTGTAGGCAGCGCAGGAGAGCATGTGGAGCATGGTGAGGAAGATGGGGTAGCGGAAGCCGTGGAAGCTGAGGAGGTACTTGTTGAGGAGGAGGACGCCGATGTTGGAGAGGTACCAGGCGGCGACGGCGGCAGCGGTGGCGGTGGCCGGGGAGAATGTGGGGAGTGGGAAGGAATGGTGGCGGATCTCGGCCGTGGGAGTGGAGGGGATGTCGAGAAGCTGGTCGGTGGAAGGGGGATCGAGGCGGGGGTTGCTGCCCCGCCTCGTAGTCCAGGATTGGGCCTCCACCATGGCGGCGAGAAGAGGAAGTAGTGTAGTAAGTATGGGTTTTAATGTAGTGGATTAGGAGTATGTGTGCTTTAGAAGAATGAGGGATAGGAATAGGATAGGAATGGGGATAGGGATAGGGATAGGGATAGGGATAGGGGAAGGGGGAATGGGGGGTTGGATCTGAGGGAAGGGTGGGGATTTAGATTTGAGGGGGTAAGGAAGAAGGGGCGTTGGATTACAAGAATTGTAGTAAAATTATCATTACTTTCTTCGCTGTGGGGCCTACTCACTGTCGGTACCTTAATTATAGGCTTCCAATGAATACATGAACAGTGTAAGGAATGTGAGAGGTAGAGATCTCAGATGAGAACTCACCTTCATTCTACATTTCTATGATATTACATACATAATCAAATTTATTATTTTAATTAATATTTATTAAAAATAAATTTTATAGTAATATACTAATTATAATTAATTATTATTTAAAAAATTATCTTTAAAAAATTTATAAACTCTAAAAATTAATCAAAAAATAATTGAAAAATTATATTGAGTGGGGATGAGCCCTAGTACAAAAGTAAAAAAAAATAAATTTAAATATATAAATTAAAATTTGATTATTAATATAAAGTGCGTATGTTTTCAATTTTAACAGAAATAAATTTTAAAGAAAATCAAAAGTTAGTCAAGATATTGTATTAATATACTGAATATTTTACTCCTAATCAAACTATATATTATTAAATGAATCACAATTATATTTTACAATATATATATTCCCAACTAAAATGAGAGCTTATACCATTTTGGGTTGTCCCAACTAAGTTGAGTCTGTTTCCTTTTAAGCATATTTTTATTATACTCACAAGTTTAAATAATATATATTCATATCATCACTTTATACTATTTACAACTATAAACTTACACTCTTTAATTATCGTGCCCAAAAGCAACGCCTCATTTTAGGTGGGATACATGGAGTATAATAGTTGGTATTATAAAATTAAGAATGTTTGATATAAAATCGCATATGCAACCTTATTGATACTAGGTGTCACGGGGCTACTCGGTGACCCAAATTTTTTGCCCCTGTGCCGGCGCCAAGGCACGCACACCTTGACCAGCCTTCGAGTAACGAGCACCGCGCCCGCCTATGGATGGATTATGTCGTCCAAATCTTTCCCTCGATCAAGTATTATGCAGCGGATATAATATTAAACAAGGGACACGCAAGTTTACGGGATATCTCACTCCCAACCTTTTTATTACTCACATAAAAAGGAACCAAGGCTTGTACACAATCACCCAACACTCTAAATCCCTCGAGTTATCTCACACTCGGCCTAAGGCTTACTCCTCACGTCTAGAGCACTCTCTCTCAAAGTGTCTCGTTTAATCCTCTAGACTAAGTGTTGGGCGTGCAGCTCATGGCCTATGTTTATAGTGTGAAGGACACGCCCCCTTCACTGGGCTAACAATGGGCTTGGCCCGTACGGAAGCTAGACTAGGTCCGTCTAAGTGCCATGTGTCGTCGTCTGGGGAGTCTTTGCCTTGGTCTCCAACAGCTCCCACGAATAGTGGGGTTTGTTACCGCAACAACCCTCCACAATTCGCTCTTGCTCCATAGACTTGGTCTTGTCCGCAACCGACGCCCACAAATTTCGCAACCAACTGTCCCGCATTTGGCGCTGGTGCATGCCACGCCCGCACATTTCGCGACAGACTCCCGCGCATGGCGCGTGCCGCGCCCAGATATTTCGCAACCGTCGTCCGTGGCCCGCGCCATCGCGCAACCGTCGCCCGAGGTCCGCTCGACGCCCAGTTCCGGGCATGTGCCGCGCGCACATGTGCCGCTCGCGTGCCGTGCGTGTGCCGCGTCCGTGCCAGGCATGTGCCACGCCCGTGCTGCGTCCTTGCCATGTATGGGCCGCGCTCATGCGCCGCTTGGCATCTCTCGGCAGCTTCTCGGCCAGTGGTGCGCGCCATGCTCGCGCGCATTCCTCGCCAACTCTCACACAGTGGCCCGCGCCCTGCGCGCGCGACACTCTCGGCCAGGTCTCGCACAGTGGCGCGCGCCACGCTCGCGCACCACTCTCGCTCATCTCTCGGCCAGTGGCCCGCGCCACGCACGCGTGCCACTCATGTGCCGCTCCGCTCGGCACAGGGCCTTGGCACCACGCCTTGGCCCCCATCTCGGACCACGTCCCCGTCTCATGTCCGCACATGTCTCGGCCCACGTCTCCGTCTCATGTGCCGCACCATTCTTGTGCCATACTTGGCACAAGGGACAACACTCATGTTGCCCCAACGCAATGCCATGCACCACGTCTCATTGTGTCTCGACACCGCGCCTTGACACGGCCTTGGCCCCACGCCTCGGCCATCTTCCGCACCACAACTAGGCCACGATCATGGGACTGTAATAAACCTCCCCCACCGAATCAAGACAACGTCCTCGTCATCCGTGACTCGGCACCTTCCTCTAGTGCTTAGTCGTACCAACTCCACTCTCCAATACTTGCATACCGGAGAGGCGTACGTTTTCGAACTCGGGAGCCTCACGCTCCTCGTTCTCAACAGCCATGAGTGCGCTCAACTTCGCACGCTTAGGGCAATCTCTCATTCGGTGGTCTCCATCACAAATGAAGCATCCTCGCCTCCGTTCGCCCACGAACTTGGGAGGTACTTCACTTGCATTGGGGACTGCCTCGTTGGAGACAAATTTCTCCTTTGCCTTCCAACTGTTGTCCTTATCCTTCCTTCGCTCGGCCTCGGTCTCATCTCTACCTCGATAATCAATGAGGCTATCCACAGCGGCGATGGCGGATTGCAAGTCTTGGACACCTTTGCGTTGCAACTCGGCTTGGGCCCAAGGCTGCAATCCGATGATGAACTTGAAGACCTTATCTTCCTCGGCCATCCCACGTACGTCCAACATCAAAGAGCTAAACTCCTTGACGTACTCATGCACGGCGCCCACGTGCTTGAGTTTTCTCAATTTGTCTCGCGCCACCCACGACGCGTTCAACGGAAGGAATTGATCCTTCAATTCCTTTTTAAGTACATCCCACGTCTCAATCGCTCGCCAGCCTAGACCACCTGTGTCCGTTTGTCGGGTTCGCCACCACAGCTTCACATCACCCGCCAAATACATGCTTGTGATCGGGACTTTCTCGGCTTCAAGGATATGCGAGGCAGCAAAGTATGCCTCCATGTCCCACAGAAAATTCTCGAGCTCCTTAGAGCTTTGGGCTTTTTCGAATGGCTTTGGCTCCAGGACACGCACCTTTGAAGAAGAACGCATTGCACTCTTCACAAGATGCAACTCATCGCACAAGCCTTCAAGCTTGTCTTGCACTGCAGCAGTGAAGGTAGTAACTTCATCCTTGCATGAAGCTACCATCGCGGGCAACTCTTCCAAACTCGCCCGAACTTCCTCTAACGCTTGCCCCATCTTTTCAAGCAACTCGTCCGCACAACGTATTCTATCAAAGATGGCCAGTGGCTCGGAGGTGTCGGGGGGCAGCCCCAACAGTGCCTCCAAACGGCCAACCCGTTCCTCTAACGCAGCAAAGTCTCGATTTTGCACCATCTTCTCCGCAACAATGGCACAAACTTCTTAGGGACTTGATGATTCTCCCCCACGCACCAGACTTTATCACGTAGTGGTGCACCATGCACCACAGTAACACGACTCTCACAGTCGTTCTCAAAACGCAGCAGCACGGTGTTGCACGCACGCAACACCTTTGGCTACGCAGCGGCACCCTCTTGCCGCCCACGTGCCGCAGCCAACGGTTCCCACATCCGAGGCACAGAGCCAAACGAGGCTCTGATACCAATTTTCACGGGGCTACTCGGTGACCCAAATTTTTGCCCCCGTGCCGGCGCCAAGGCACGCACACCTTGACCAACCTTCGAGCAACGAGCACCGCGCCTGCCTATGGATGGATTGTGTCGTCCAAACCTTTCCCTCGATCAAGTATTACGCAGCGGATATAATATTAAACAAGGGACATGCAAGTTTACGGGATATCTCACTCCCAAACTTTTTATTACTCACATAAAAAGGCACCAAGGCTTGCACACAATCACCCAACACTCTAAAGCCCTCGAGTTATCTCACACTTGGCCTAAGGCTTACTCCTCACGTCTAGAGCACTCTCTCTCAAAGTGTCTCGTTCTATCCTCTAGACTAAGTGTTGGGCGTGCAGCTCATGGCCTATATTTATAGTGTGAAGGACACGCCCCCTTCACTGGGCTAACAATGGGCTTGGCCCTTACGAAAGCTAGACTAGGTCCGTCTAAGTGCCATGTGTCGTCGTATGGGGCGTCTTTGACTCGGTCTCCAACAGCTCCCACGAATAGTGGGGTTTGTTACCGCAACAACCCTCCACAATTCGCTCTTGCTCCATAGACTTGGTCTTGTCCGCAACCGATGCCCACAAATTTCGCAACCAACTGTCCTGCATTTGGCGCTGGTGCATGCCACGCCCGCACATTTCGCGACAGACTCCCGCGCATGGCGCGTGCCGCGCCCGGATATTTCGCAACCGTCGTCCGTCGTCTGTGGCCCGCGCCATCGCGCAACCGTCACTCGAGGTCCGCGCCACGCCCAGTTCCGGGCATGTGCCGCGCGCACATGTGCTGATCGCGTGCCGTGCGTGTGCCGCGTCCGTGCCAGGCATGTGCCACGCCCGTGCCATCCTTGTGCCACGCCCGTGCTGCGTCTTTGCCATGTATGGGCCGCGCTCATGCGCCGCTCGGCATCTCTCGGTAACTTCTCGGCCAGTGGCGCGCGCCACGCTCGTGCGCCACTCCTCGCCAACTCTCGCACAGTGACCCGCGCCCCGCGCGCGTGCCACTCTCGGCCTGGTCTCGCACTGTGGCGCGCTCCACGCTCGCGCGCCACTCTGGCCCATCTCTCGGCTAGTGGCCCGCACCACACACGCGTGCCACTCATGTGCTGCTCCGCTCGGCACAGGGCCTTGGCACCACGCCTTGGCCCCCGTCTCGCACATGTCTCGGCCCACGTCTCCGTCTCATGTCTCGCACCATTCTTGTGCCATACTTGGCACAAGGGACAACACTCACGTTGCCCCGACACAATGCCATGCACCACGTCTCATTGTGTCCCGTCACCGCGCCTCGACAAGGCCTTGGCCCCACTCCTCGACCATCTTCCGCACCACAACCAGGCCACGATCTTGGGCTGTAACACTAGGAGAGTTTGTATTACAGTTTGATAGATGACACATGAGAGTCGAGGCAAATTACTTTTCACATCTAATTAGCGATTGGATCTAAGTTATAAAAAAAATTGTTTGTCTTGCCATCTACTATTTTTTTTAATGATTTATTGGGATCTAGACTATTTGAGCCATTAAAATAACCAATCTTTGAATCTGATGGTCATGAATTGGTACAAGTCAATAGAAACTTGCTGTTGACACAAAATCATGCAATGCTATTATTTTAGCAACAATAATTGAAAATTCCAAAACGAGATAAATGGAGTAGCATATTTAAATGATGCCAAGAATAGGAAAAGGGAGCGTTTCAAGATCAGGAGACGTAGCAATAAAATTGTAGTCTTGGGCTCTACTAATTTTCAAATTTATATAAAATTAAATTAAAAAATTATGCAAAACGATAATATAAAAATTACGATCATGGTTATTAACATGTATAAATATTTCATATCGTAAAACTGTCTCAGTTCATAAAAATGATCTAAACATTGAATTTATCTAATGTATTTTAATTCATATAGCATGTTTTTGTGAAAACCTTCAAAAGATAGTATTTGCTCTAAAAAATGTTTGACTAAATTTATTTTAAAGATTTTGTAAGTTTTTGGAGTAGGAATGACAATGGCGGGTAAAATCCGAACTGGAACTGAAACTGGTCAAAACCCATTCATTTTAATATTATGGTTCCAGTTCTATACTCGTTCAAACCCGGTTGTTGTCGGTCCAGACCCGACACGACCCGCTAGGTACGGTTCCGGTTCTAATCCGGTCCGCACCGATAATTTTTTTTCAGTTTTTTTATTTCATTTTTTATTTATTTTGAAAAATGATATTTGATAATATCTTGTATTTTTTGGGTTCGGTATTAGGATTGAACTTGTAGAAAATTACGAGATTTGAAATTCCTAATTACGAAATTAATTTGAAGTTCAATTTCAATTATAAATTTAATTTTTAAATTATAAAATAAAATTTATATTTTAAAATTAAATTAAATTTATATTTATATTTTAAAATTAAATTAAATTTATATTTTAAAATTAAATTAAATTTTAATTATAAATAAAAAAAATCACATATTATACATGTAAAATCACTTATCCGAAAATACCCATGGGTGACCGAGACCCAAAAATACCCATGAGTATTATCACGGTCCAAAATCATTTGTAATATAATTAACGGTCCGGTTTTTGTATTTAACGGTCCGGTTCCGGTTCCAGAATTGTAACTATTTTAATGGTTCTGGTTCGGGTGGTTTTATCGCCCATTGACAAGCATATCTTGGAGCATATAAGCTTTTACAAGAGCCTATAAGATGTCATACCTTAAAGCTTATAAGTTGTAAATGTGTTTGGATAAATGAGCTTATTATAAGCTCTTTTAAAAAACTTATAAAATGATAAAGTGTTTGACATTAAAAGCTCTTCATATGTGATTTTTATTGATGAAAATTTGGTAATAACAAAATATTGTAGGGTTATTTATGTAATTTTGTTGCAACTTATAAATTCATGAAAAAATAAGTTGGGGTGAAACTACTTATTTTTTTGAACAATTTATAAGCTCTAAAAGCTTATTTTTACAATTTATAAGCTCTCAAAGAGCTTAATTTGTCAAACACTTTCAATGAGCTTATAAGCTCAAACTCCTAAACAATAAGTTGTTTTAAGGAGTTTATAAACTCAGCCAAACACTCCCTTAGTCCAAAACCTCAAGTTTAGTCTTCTTAATCTTGTTTTATATGAACTCATATGTTATGATATTCAATTTATATGTTATAAAGACTAAAGGACCTCAAAACCTGAAATAATATCAATTCACATTGAAGGACTTCAATATACAGTCATCTTGAAGGATCATACTCTCGTGTCTCTATACTAGAAGCTGCATCGAAGAATCCAACAATTGTCATAAAAGTGTTAAGATAATATTATCAATATATGAAGTCAATCTTTCCTGAAGTTTAACTCTAAAGGACTACACTTTCAACTTCAAAGTCCAGTATATAATATCCTACCAGTTATGACAAAGATTTCAGAGGAAACATTAAAAATCAGATTGTAAACACTAAAAATGAAAATAAGTACTAAAACTGCAACATAAATAAATTCAAAGGCAATGACTAGATTTCTTCAACGTCTATTATTCCTATGAGTATTATAAATAGCTCTGATAAACACTCATTCTCTATGTTTCACTTGATAGTTTTAGTTATATTCTAGGTCTTGTTTTATCATGTTTTGTGTCATATTATGTCCAATTTTATCGTTTTGTGTTCGTATTACGTCTCTATCGTGTTTTTACGTTTTTTGTAGATTTTTGGTGTAAAATAATATGATGGAGGCATAGTTGTACGAATGACGAGTTAAGAGGTGTGCCAAACCAAGGACAAGGTCAAGTATCGAGGCACGAATGGGGATGAGAAAAACAGGAGCCGGGACCGATGACAACAAGATCAACAAACATGGGAGAGCATTCACCGTTCTTGCACATCAAAGATAATACATGTTTTAGAATAACTTTAGAATAATTTTTTTTTTAGAATAATTTTATGGATTCGTATTATTATTAGTTTGAGTAGTTAAACTGATGATTAAGAATTCTACCACATGAGTTTATGTTTTATTTATTTCTTTCCAGTATTATTATTAGTATGAATAGCTAAACTTTCTTCAATTTCAAGGCTTTGTAAGATCTATTTTATTTTATGGATTCGTATTATTAATTCTTAAATTTCTGTCCAATTCTTATTCATGATTCGTGGTATTATTTCTCATGTTTTGGTCATTATTATTGCATGCTAGTTGTGTTAATGATGTCCTATCTGAATTGATTTCATATCCGATTACACAAATGCATAATACATGCTTTACATTGAGACCTAGTGGAGATAGGTGAACGTTATGATGTTATTCTTATTGTGTTTTTTGTAACTGATTTATCTCTCTTGAGACCTAATGGAGATAGATATTAAATTAGCCCACTACCATAGACTACCATATTCGGAGTATGTGGTTATTTATTTATCTTATACATGAATTATGATTAAAAAAATGACAATTAAATATAATAGGTGCATCCATGAATTAATTTAGTGTCCACCACATTACCTTGAATTCATTTTATTATTGTTTGATTTTTATACTAGTGTTCATAAATATGTCTTTTTGTTTAATTCATGATTACAATACCCAGTCATGTTCTTGCTGCCTAAATAATAAATAGATAATTGTGTTATTTAATTAATGTGTTTTTGATTATTAATATATGTGAATACGATACTCTGCTTGCTCTATTACTACACCTATTTTTGTTTTATAAATAATGCGATTACATTTTGGCGTCGTTGTGGGGGACTGTGTAGATTACTACACTGTTAATTTTCTGATATTTCATTGTTCATTTATGCAGTTTATATATATATTTATCTTGTTTCTTGTTTCTGTTCTTACAAGTAGTGTATGATCACAAGATCTAAGCATACGGGGACAATTTTACTCAATTAAGAGATTGATAAAACACACAATAGTAGGGGTGAGTATTCGGTTATTCGGGCGGGTATGGGTAAAAAAAATAACCGAACTGAATTATATAAAATTTGGAAAAAATAACCGAACTGAACCAAAATTATTTCGGTTATTAACCTGTAGCGCCCGCAGGAAGGGGGCTATGCGGAATAGAGATTGAGTGAAATATATTGCGAAATGTTTTAATACAAAACTAATGATGTAATGATTAAAGAAGAAATGAAAACTCTGGGAGTTTGGACACACTGGATACAACACGAGTCTAATGTATGGGGACATTGAATCGTAAACATTCATGTAAATGAGGTGAAAAATTGAAAGTAATGTATTGACGATCAACATGATGAGGTTATGAATTTAGATAATGAGGGTCATCAACAAGATGAAACCGACTAGCAGCGGAATAAATAGCATTATGACATCAATCTCACCAAGGTAATCAACATGTATGAATAAGACTCTCGATGAGGCCCACCTCGTCGCTAGCTCATCACCGTCCTCCTAAAACCTGTTAAAACATTTGAAAAAAATATTTTGGACTGAGTACTAGTGTACTCAGTGTGAGTCATTGCCTAACTTTTTCAATGAAAAACAACATAAATCTCCATTTAAAGAATATTATATGTCCAACCATATGATGCATGACGTTTTAAAATGAAAGCCCACCATACACATATGAAAACATTCATTTTACCATCATATCGAGCTCGTTATTATTCTTAGCTCATTCACAGTGTTCATCATTGCAACTAGATGGGGAAACCGAAGTCTTCCACGAATAATCGCCTCTTGCCAAGACCGGGGAATCTAGCCCAGTTCACCCGATTCGGACTTTCCCTATACACTACCTTGGCCGAATCCGGATCAAGGCACAATTGTTAACTTACATCACTGGCAGCGCCAATCAACGGGTACGATAATACTGATCCGTCACATATAGGTACACATGAGCATAATAAAAACATTGGCATGTAAATTCACGTTTTCATAAAAAGCAGTTCGAGCTTAATAACTCAAAATACCGTACTGTAAATAGACCCACACTTGTCACTGATATATGGAGCTCACATTGAATAGGATAAATGATATTCCTCGATAGGACCCTACAAGATGAATCTCATGGCTAAGTACAAATTGATATGCGCTAACCTCTTCTCCAACCTTAAGCACTTCTAGTGTTTCTTGAACTTAATGTCTAACCATTCTATCATCTACCTATTGTTTCCAACTTATTTTATTAAGTTTCTTGCAATAGTACGAGATCATTATAGATTAATAAGTTGACCCTAGTCCTATTCTCAAGGAAGGCTAAACAGGGCTTCATCTACGTTGTTTAACAAGAAAGCAATTAAAGAATTGGGGTTTCAATGATTATTAACTAAATTAATTAATTACCTAGGCGAGTGAAATTAAAGGGATAAGAAAACAAATTATCTAGGCGATAATTAAGAAAACAATTAAATCATAAATCTAAGAACATATAATTAAAGGAAAGAAATCTTGACATGCTTCAATTTGATTAATTAACATGAATGAAGGATTGAGAATCAACAATTGGAAATTAATCAAGAAGAAAGCAACAAGAAAGAAAGACATAAAACAATTAAAAAAGTAATAAGAACTCACTAATTAAATGGAAAATAATTCATTAAAAAGGTCTTCGGTTTTGAATCACGAACGAATCCACAATGCGAAATCAAGAACGAACTATAGAATGAAAAATCTAGGCTACTGTGTTTTCTCTCGTGGTCTAAAACCCTAAAATGATCACTAGATACAATAAATCACGCGTGAGAGTTTAAATAGGGGAGAAAAATCCCGCCAGGGTAGCGCTCGCTACCCTGGCTCTCTGTCTTGGAATGAGCTGAAGGGGGATAGCGGCCGCTAGGGGGTACCGGTCTCTAGGCCCCTTGTAATACCCCAAATTTCGTAATACGATTTAGATATCTTACTACGACTAATTAAGGATTTTAGGAAGAGACTATACCATGTTAGGACCTACCATGAGAATTTGGCACCCGGCGAAACTTTTTAAACGTTTCTTTTAAAAATGATCTTTTCATGCATAAGTCAAAAGCATGTCAATATTATACTCATTTTGTAGGATTTTTCAAAAGAAGAATATTGGCACTAAGTTTTCCCAAAAAGGAGTTCGTACGTAACCGCTACAGATTTTTTTGAAATTTAAGCACGTCGTTTAAAAATTAGTTTTTCCATGCATGACCGAAAGTATATCAATATTATAGTCATTGTGTAGATTATTAAGAATGGAAGATGTTGACATTGAGTTTGCTCGAAAAGGAGATCGTGTATAGAAATTACGACGTTTTAAGATTTAAAGCATTAATAATAATATAATATAATATAATATAAAAAAAAAAAAAATTCCAAATTTTTAGTATATATAGGGTGGGGGAGAATGAGCTATTCGCTCATTTCAACAGAAGAAGATTTATTCTTCCTTCTGCTTCTTCTCCCCTTCTCTCTTCTTCTTTCTATCATTTTTGAGTATCGAGGTTCTGCGGGTTTGAGAATTATGGATCGATCGAAGTTAAGGTACGTCTGGGTAAGGTCGAAGGTTGGCATGGAGCTTGACAAAAGTGGCTCGCCGCCGTCGAGTCTCCACTGCCATCGTTCCGATACCGTCATCTTCATACTTTCTCCCCCCGTTCTCTTCTTTATTCATTTTCCCCTTCGTGACTATCGGTCTATCAGATGGCTAAGGTCCCTTAAGGTTTTGAGTTTCTGACCATAAGATCTGTTACTCTACCGGATTGAATTTTAGATTTGGATCCCGGTTAGGATCGACATGTCATGATTTATTGCATTTTTTCATGTTTTTCTGAAGGAAAAATATTCACGGTCTATCATTTTTCAATAAAATTTTTAGTCCATGTAGAGAAAAAAATATAGAATTTTATGAAAGAGATTTCATTAATTTTCATCGGTCTAATTTTCATAGATCTGAAAAAGACTACGAATCTTATCGAGTAAGCTTTGAGGTAAAGTTGCATATTTCAAAAATGTTTTTACATATTCCTATAGAGAATAATGCCCTGAGTATTTTTGCCTTCTGGGCCAAGTTGATTTGAAAACTCGAGTATTGCCAAAATGACCTTATAAGACTTAGAAAGCCATCGGTTCCTCGTTTTCACTTTATTCGCGTTACTTTTTGGGATTTGAGGCCAAAAGTTGTTCCGTATAATTGTCAGGTGATTACGATTGCGAACGAGACGTTTGACTGATTTACGGTTATCACACGGTATTGGTATTCGCTGATAGGTGGGTGTATATATGTTTTCAAATGTATTTTTGAGTTATTAAACTTTGATATTTATGAAAATGAAAATGGATGTCCATGTTAAAATGTTTTGCTCCTTATTGGATAAGTGATCCCTCAAGCATGACGATCGGATCATGTGCTATGTTAGCACACAGACACATGGTTAGTGTACACGTGGGTTTATTTGGGCTGTCCCCATATATTCTCGAGTGAAGTCAGTTTGGGTAAAAGTTCCCTACTGATGAAGGACATAAATGATGGACCTCTATGGGCTGTCCCCATATGTTCATAGAAGGGTATCTAATGCCAATATTGAGCCAAGGAAAATGAGATCTCAACGGTTTTGGTATGCATAGAATGACATTTCCGTTTTAAAACTTTCTATGCGATACTGTGCAAGCATGGATATTCCTTTTCAGAAAATAATTGCGCAAAAAGGTTTTTAAATGGCATAACCCACGGGGTACATTAGTACTCAGCCCTGCAAAAAATGTTTTCAAATTGTTTTGCAGATTGAGCGGCTGGTGGTGTCGTGCGAGGCTAAGGCAAAGGTTGTTGCAAACTGTCATGTTATTTATTCCGCTGTCAAGCAGAGTTCTTTTCTAGTCTCTGATTCTTCATGCTATTGGCTTCATGACAATAAATTATTCATTGTTCTTTCACGAGAATTACTATTGTCTATTACATGCATTCATGTTCATAGGAGAGCTTAGAAGTAGTCTTAGACGCTCAACTCCTCGGCCCCTTGTGTAGTGTTCGAGCGAATGCCGACCACACTTGGTGAGCTGGGTGAGTGACTCCTTTTGGCGAGCTAGGCTTACTAACCTCCGTCTTTGATCGACGGTTCTTATTGGACGATTCGGCCTCTCGAGGATTCTGGATTACCGTTCCTACGAGACGAGCTGTATTATCTCCAATCCCGTCTTTCATATTAGATGATTCGGCCGCTTGGGATTCAGGATTACCGTTCCCATGTACCGAGCTGTATTATCTCCAATTCATTTCATCTTGGACGATTCGGCCGCTTGAGATTCTGGATTACCGCCCCCATGTAACGAGCTATAATCTCCAACCCCGTCTTGTATTGCATCTCTTTGCATCCAATTGTTTATTGATCATGACATCATTGTTGACGATATCTACTGGTGGATTTATTTGTCTCTTCCCCCATTCAGATTAGTCCTAGTTATAAACGAGTTACTATCCATTTTTCAAGGACAATTCTTCTATCATGATTACACGTTCCATGTCCCCCTTTCTTCCCCGCTTCTTTTCTTTCCCCCCAGTCACGCTCTGGCGCGTGCGCCGTCCCTTGGGATTGGGACGTGACACCCCTTCTCTGTCAGCCTCTTCATAGCAGGGGGTAGTGGTCGAAAACATAAGAGGATTTAGTTTTCAATTACTCAAGGCTAGACTTTGCATTCTTTTATCCTTTCAATCATTTTTTAAGAATCAAATCGCATAGAATTTTTAGTGATAAATAGAACGATGGTCACTAGGTGTGATCTTCGGTATAAACCGAGTATCCTAGTATGGTTTCCCATTCCCATTCCTACAATTTAAAATTTCTTTCAATTTCATAGAGGATGAGGGGTAGAGTTCTTATCACCTATTAAAACAGTTCAAGCAAATCAATTAATAGGCCATTCGAGCCATTTTTTTGAAAGAGTGGGTTATGTGGCCAAAATTCACGAGATATGGACATTTAGAGGTTATCTAAAGTGTTCTCATGTGGGTTCCCATGTTCATGGTATCCAGAGGAGAATAAGCCTCCCAACTCAATCTCACAATATACATAGTTCAAAAAAATAAGTCTAGCAATTCAAGCAATTTTATACCAAATCCACAATGCTAAGAGCTATCACATCAATTCATTACAAAAAGAGTATCTCATGACAGTCATGATCAAAATGCAAAGCTTAACACCCAATCAAAGACTCACAACGACAATTCATGTCGAAGCATAATCAATCAAGTTCTCATCAAAATCAATCACTAATCATGTCAAGCTAAGAAACACAATTGGACAAACATGCATACAAAAATGCCAAAACTATCAAAAATATGCCGCTTACTAAAAATTACGCAGACCTCCCCCCAAACGAAGAGATAGCAATGTCCCCATTTTGATATTAAAGGTTGATTTATATTAAAGGTTGCGACAAAAGGTCGAACCAGCAGCTCGAGAACAAAGCAATCGTCAGTCAAGACTACTCAAGTAGGCTTTTCTTACTCTATAAAAATAGGGGTAAATGCAAAAATATCCATTTTGATAAGTAAAAAATAAAAAATACCCACTTAAAAATAAAAGATAAAAAATACCCACTTTTTACAATAGCATGATGAAATTGATCATGTATTCATGTTATTCAAATTTAAAATAACTTGAATAACATGATCACATGATGAAATTCATCATGTTATTGTAAAAATAACATGATCACATGATGAAATTCATCATGTTATTGTAAAAAGTGGGTATTTTTTATTTTTTATTTTTAAGTGGGTATTTTTTATTTTTATTTTATAAAAGTGGGTATAATTTTACCTATTACCCAATAAAAATATGTGTGCATGTTTTCAAAAAGAAACGAGATATTTTCAAAGCACTGTCTAGCCATAAATGTTTTGATTTATGTATGATGCCTATCTGTTATATGATAATCGAATTCGGGTTCCAGTGGGTTAGCGTCTCCACTCGAACTAGTGTACACAATGGACTGTGTATCAGCGAAAGGTTGACCGGTCAAGTATCTGTGGGAAGTGGCAACTTCCCCGGCACAAATAACGTTCACATATGGTTGATTACAAAGAACTAGGACTGATCAGTCAAACTAGAACTTTCTCAAGGAAATGCTTTTGTGAACATAGGTGCTTTAGAGACAAAAATCCCTATGTATCACTCAGAATGGCTTGACAGTTATATATGTAAGTGTGCGATTTCGGCACGTGTCTACTGAGTACAATTTGTACTCAGCCCTGCATGTATTTCTGAACGTGCAGGTTAAGAACGAAGAAGATACGGGTGCTACGTTGGGCTTTTTGTCGGTCTCCTAGGAGCTGACTCTTGGGGGTTCTACGTGTCTTCATACACGTTGGATTTCGTTACGCGATCCTACATTTCCGCTGCTAGACCCTTATGTAATAAGACCGAGTTTTGAACTCTTTAATTTAGTTACGTGATGTAACGAGCTTCTGACTCTGACTTCATGAATTTACGGAATGAACCCTTGATTTATGTTATGAGAGGAATATTCATTGTCTTACTCTCGTCATTTATTCCTTTCATTAGTCACGTTCCCAGCTTTACTAGACGTAGTAGAAAGCGGGCGTGACATATATATAAGAATCTCAGGGAGATAAATTTTTAACTTAATAGTTTTAAGCTCGATAATTAGAGATTTTTTTTATCGGGTTTTTACATTACTCGAAATAACCAAACGGGTATATCGGTTAATTCGGTCAAACCGAATTACTTTGAAAATTTAAAACAATCAATATATATAACCTATTTTCATCCCTTATAATCAACAAATAATTTTCACGATCGATAATTAATATTAAACTTTTTCAATTGCTCAACAAATACAAGATACCAAATGACTTACAAAGTTGCAAATCATCAAAAGTAAATCTAAAATATTTCACAAAAAGTATTGCTCAATAAATAAAATACATAAAATGTCTTTTAAATTTGATTACTTCTTCAAGCTTCCAATGTTAACATTCGAATTTGATTACACCTCAAATCCTACAAAAGACGAGATAAAGTGATGTAAACATTAAAATCTTATATAAAATATACAGATTTTTTAGAGTACCGTGTTCAAAATAACTTTCAAATTAAATTACTTTTTTGAAGCTTCCAATGTTACACCATGTAATCCTACAAAAGAAAATTTAAAATAGGTAAAATTTAACAAGTTTATATGAAAAAAATAGCACATGTATTTTTAAATTACCTTGTTCGAGTACAAAGTACTCCACAACTGCAGGAGTCAATGAACTCCTAAATGTATCAAGTACTCGCCAACCCATGATAAATACCGACTCCAATGTCCAAAATATCTCTTGCAACTTGGGAAGGAATAGGGAATCTGGTCTGATTTAGCTTTCACTAATTTAATATGTCAAAAGTTGGACCATTCCCCTCATTATATTCCTTGAGAAATTTATCTACATCATTACCATGAACATTATGTAAGCTTACATATTCAGCTCCAATCTCATTCAAAGTTGCTTCTAATGGATCTTCATCTTCAATACTTGACATCACCACATCTCTTTGTTCATAAGCCATTTCTGAAGCATCAGGTTTTTTTTATAATCATTACATATAACAATCAATTCAACTTCCAACTTCTTGGCTATAGAGTTACCCATTACTTCTCCATACATTTTTGACATTGCAATTGTCACCCATTTCAATTTATATCGAGGATCAAGAATAATAACAAGAAATATCACTTTGTTCATCTTCGGATCTCCCCAATACTTGTCGAATTTTTCTTTCATACTCTTTGACATCTTACTTAATTCCACACCTCTACCATCAATCCAAGACCTCAATAAATAATGCACCTCATAAATCTCATGAAGAAAGACATTAAAAGTTACATACAAACAACCAGAAATCTTACATGTTATCTCATAAAATATTTTCAGAAAACACACCATCCTTTTTGCTTTCAACCAATCCATCAAATCAGGCACACCATCTATGTCAAGATCAATTCTAAACCTTGGGTCTTGCATATCGAATCTAGAAAATACTTTCTCAAACTTGCATGCAACTTCTAACATTAGATATGTAGAATTCCAATGAGTAGAAATATTTAAGCAAAACAAGCTCTTTGTCGAGATCTTCTCATGTTCACAACATTCCCTAAATCTCCTCAATCTAGCAGGTGAATATCTAACATATCGCACTACACTTCTAATCTTTTTCACAGAAGAACAAAGTTTTTTTTAACCATCTTGCACCACCAAATTGAAAACATGAGCAATGCATCTCATATGCATGTGTTTACTATCTCTAATGCTAAATCCCTATTGATTAATCTTATCTTTCAAATATATAAGTGCCATATTATTTGACGAAGCATTATCGACAATAACAGTGAATACTCTCTCAATTATCTATTCATGCAAAAATTTCAAAACTTCTCAACCAATGTCTCTACCTCGATGACTAGAAATTGTACAAAAGTTAATGATTTGTTCGTGCAATTTCCAATCATTATCGATATAATGCACAGTTAAACACATGTAATTCATTCTTTGCAAAGAAATCCATGTGTCTATGGTAAGACAAACTCTTTGGTTGGTGGATTTCAATAATGCCTTAGGTATGTTATTTTCTTCTATATGCATTTTAAAGCAATGACGTGGCACAGTCCATCTCGATGGAATCTTAAATGTAGGACATGCTTTAAAATAGAAGTATTGAAATTTGTAATACCCCGTCTTTTTAAGTTCCGAAATAAATGATATTCAAACGCGAATATTTTTTTTCATATTGAAAATTTTAGTTAATTAAGGAGAATTTAATTTAGTGAAGAAAAGTTTTGGTTTAAGATATCAAGTATCTATAGATTATTTGATTAAAAATCTTAAGAAGGATTAATATTATGGTGTATGATTTACTTTGGACTTATATAAATTATAAGTGTAGGTATAAGTGATGTATCATTTAAATAATTAAATGATATGCAAAGGTGCATACTATGTAATTGAATGTTTAAGTTTATGATCTAGACATATATATATATATGGGTGAAACATACTACACTTAGGCATATAATTATATAGTGAAGAAATCTGGAAAAAGGGACATAAGGAAACCACACGGTTGCTATCTATAATTGCATGTTGCTAAAATGTTACAAGGCAAATATAATACCACACGTATAGTATATCTATATATACTACAGTTTGCAGAAAATCTTATTATGGAAGAAATTAAGGAAATATAACACTCAAGTGGATTGAACATGCAAGTAACTATGTATTGAATAAAATAAGGAAAGATAATAAAGTGATACACTTAAGTACATCTATAAACTATAAGCTATACATTATATAAATATACATATATCTTACATTGTGAGATAGCAAGCAAGTAAAGAGATAAGTGTAGTAAGCAGCATGTATTGCTGATGTCTAAAAATAAAGGAAAGAAGAAAACATTCCTATAAGTGTAAGAAAATGATAATTACATAGAGATAAGTTATGGGAAAATCAAAGTAAACAACATAACAAGCCATGTGCTGTAATTATGAAATAAAACAGAAACTGCAGTGCTAAGCAAGTGGAGAAACATAGTGTGAGGAGGCTGTGATCCTTCGTTGGAGTATAGGAGAAACTTTGCTTCATGTCTTCATCCATTACCCCTACAAAGAATAGCATTAAGCCTATTAGAACTAGCTATCTAATCTTAACTATTAAGCAATAAGAAAAAGGAAGGTAGATGGGGCCCATGGCTCCATAGATAGAGTGCATTTAATGTTAAACAACTTTTACACTCAAAACTAAAAGTATAGATAAGAGATATAAAGGAAAATAAACTTTCTGGAGCCTTTTCAATGGTGAAAAACAATTAGTGGGACCCTCTTACACACATCTTTGCATGCAAATAAAAGAAATATCCAATAAAATCCATAGCATGCCCTAAGAGTCAAAGATTTCATATATGTACAGTAGAAACCTAAAAGTAAATGGTTTACAGGCTAAGAGCTATAATTGATAACAAGTCTATAAAAGTGGCTGGAAGAAATCTTTCAAAGATATTTAAATGAGAACACTCAAGTACCCTCATAAATATCTCTACATATAGAACACATTACGTATATTCAGAACTCCTAGCAAATGTCTCTATTTATATGCCCTTACCAACCAGCAAGAATACAACTCTAAACAAATACAAGCCAGTCCTAACATTCATAAATCTAAGAGAAAACTTAAGGAAGAAGCTCTACTCAGTGATATTCAACAAGAGGTATTCAAATCTCATACTTTTAGTTTTTATGCTTTTAGTGTTGAGTTCAAAACATCTTCTACCCGCAAATAAATCCCAGAAATAATAACCAAATGTTATGCATTGTTGTATGTTTTAACTTTAGGACTGCTAGTGAAGGCACCTTCAGTAAAAGTTGTTCTTCATATTGAACATTAGAACTCAATTATGATCAGAAACAACATAGAAACATATCAGCTTCAGTGTTTAAAATTTAAAAGCTTCTAAAATACTTTTAAATTCAAGAACTACGAAAGCTTCAGACTTATGTGAAACAAATTAGATAGAAGCTTTAAGTTAGACCATCTTCCACACAAGAACCAAATCATCTCTACATAAGGAACTGAATATCCGTACATGTTAATAAACCTTTACATATCCTCATATTGTAGAACATAAGAATTTAACTAGAGGTGCTATTAGCAATTGGGTACGAAAAAGAAGATTTCCCTTAAAAATACAATAAGGACTTGTAAGATAGCATAACTTCAGCACACTTAGAGCAACTAAAGTAACATGTCACTCAGAAATAACAGTTAACAAATAGAGAGAAAAGGAGCAGAACTTAGCTAAGGCTAGTGAGTCCTGCTCCAGACCTGTAAACCAATCACCTCACTTTCTAGCTTGAACCTACACAGACTTAAATTTAAACCTCATTTAGGGCAACCAAAAATCAGGAAATCAAATCCTAGAGATTAAAATGAACTAGAACGCAGAGCACAAACAGAAACTGGAATTTCAGAAACTACTTCCAAATAGAAAGCACCTAAGTAAATAAAAACATAAAAGCTTAGCTTTTGCAAGATACTCCACTCAATGGACCTGAGAACTCAAACCTCCATCCAAGCTGCCCAAACATGAAAATATAATAAGGAAGTCAAAACACTTAACATCAGTTCATTGCTGGAACTTAAAACTAAAAACATGTATAACAGAAACTGAAAATCTAGAATAAGGAAGAAACTTAGCTATCTCAGCAACTTCACTCGGTGGTGTTGAGTACTTAAACCTCTACCCAATCTGCCCAACAAAGAAATACAATTAAACAGTTAGAATTTTAACAAGAAAAATGAAGAGAGCTTATACTATACAGAAATATACCTAGCAGAAACAGAAATTATCAAATCCCCTACCGAATCCCCAAATCACCAAACAGGAATGCATCACTGAACAGTCTGAACACCAAACCAAGTAGAAGCAGAGCATATTACAGTAAGTAAACATTAGCATTTTAAACTACGAATAGAAAATTTAGGAAATCTATAACAAGCAGATAAGGGTAAACTCAGACCATTCCCTCACTAGGAAACAAGATAAACCTAGAAAATTTAACATGCAGATTAAGAAGTAAAGATGCATAGATTTAACACTCCAATGAAACAACACTAATTCAGAATTTTAGGGGTCGATGACCGAGGAAAATTAAATAAGAAATTAGGCAGAATCTGAAAAAAAAAAAAAACATAGATATACAGAAATAGTGAAGGAAGAGGGTGAGAGAAAGAGGGACTTACCCTGAAGTCGCCGGCAAGGAGGACTTCGGTGAGTGTCCTTTCAAGAGGCAGGAACAGAGAGGAAGAGTCGAGAGATAGAGGCTGAAATCTCGAACAGATACAGAGGGAATTAAGCGTGAGAGAGAGAGAGACATCGACGGGGGAAATGCAGTGAGGGCTGCGAGAAAGAGATGGAGAAGGGAGGATGAGTTGCTGGAGAGAAAAAGAGAGAAGTGTCGAGGGAGACAGAGCAGGTAGTGGGAGAAGTAATGGGCTGGGAACTAATTTCCTTGGGCCGAGAATTAAATTCACAATGGGCTAAGTTATGGGCCCAGTCTAATAAATCCATTGGGCCATGAAATGATTTACACTATGGGTTTTAGTTGGGCTGAAGTAAATTGAGTAGTATTGGGCCAAAATTATTAATCTTACTGGGCCAGGTTTGGTCGATTATTGGGCTGAAAAATAAATAGATTGGGCCCAGTTTATAATCTTAAGTTAATTAATACTTAAACTAATTAAATTAATTAGTGAGTTCCCTTGATTAAATTATATGGACTAGTTTAAGGATTCTAATAAGATGAGACTTAATTAAATTAAGCTTGTCCTTTTAATTAAGATGGAGTTAAATAAATTTGTAAATAGTAATCATGGAAGAAGGGATAGTGATATATATGTAGTATGTATTAATATTTAGAGCTATTAATTTAGATAATTAAAGCCTAAATATTAAATCAAGGAGATCCGATTTATTTAGTAATTTGGATCTAATCAAGAGAATTAATGTCTCTAATTTTATTAAGGATGGATTTAAGGAATTAAAATTTGAGGTTTGAAAGGATTAAGTAATTAGAACCTAAATGAATAATTAATTATCGAGAATTAATTATCTCATTAAGTGTTAATACACTTATTGCCCTTAAAGGCAATTACCAGAATAAATTGAATCGAGGATTCAACACCTTAGAGAAAATATTGATCTGAAGTATCAATATCTAAATTAAAGGATCGAAATACGAACCAAGAATAACATATTCTTACGATTAAATGCTTCAAATGCACTAAAGGCATTTTAATTTATACGAGTTTTTCTAAAGGTTCTTACGAGAGACCTGTTTCGTATGCGAGACCAAAGAAAGTACAAAATCGAAGTTATCGAGGTAGGCTTTCTATTACAAATAAAATTATGTGTGCATGTATACTATTATTGTTGCTTTCAAAATGATCTCAAATTGAGAAAATTATGTTTCAAAGTGTTGTCTTGCCGAAATGATTTATGTTTTGTATAAATGCCTATCTGATTAAGGGTACCTGGTGTAAGGATCCTGGATTCCTTGTTTAAGGATCCGAAGAATTGTAATCGAACTAATTGTGCACATATAACCGTGAGTCATCTATCGGGTTGGCCGGTTATAGTAAACTGGGAGTCATCTATCGGGTTGGCCGGTTCAGTGGACCGTGAGTCGTCGAAGTTGTCGACCGGTTCGGTGTCCGTAGAAGGTGGCCACCTTCTCGGTACCATAAATTACTCTCAGTACAATCAAATTACAGATATGGCATTATACTAAAGAAATGACTGCAGTCAAAAAAATACAGGTTTCACAAAAGGATTTAGTGAACGTAGGTGCTTTTAAAGAAAATCCCTACGTGTCACTCTTACGGCATTGACAATTATATATGTATGTGTGCGATTTTGGCATGTGTCTACTGAGTACAATTTGTACTCAGCCCTGCATGTATTTATAAATGTGCAGGTTGAGACGTGATGATGGGAGATGCTATGAAGGGCTTGTCGATCTTAAATTAAATCTTGGGTGTCTACGTGTCTTCATATACGTAGACTTCAGTCGATCCCTATTCCGCCGCAAGAGGTTCCATTTGTTTTGTTTGACGAATGTGTCAATTCAGAGTTAAACTCTTGTTATGAACTAAGACTCAGTTATAAAATATCCTTTCGTTCGGTTAAGTCCACAGTTTTCCTTTTATCATTTATTTAATTAATGGTTTTATAGTCGCGTATCTGGACTTCGCCACAAGGGCGGAGAACGGGGCGTGACAAAATTCCTCATTTTCAACAAACTTAAAGGGCAGTTCATCAACCATAATCATAAAATCTAAGGCCTTTCTAATCTCATCTTGGTCAAACTTCAAAGTAGTAAGTGTTGTACTTGATCCTAATTGTAAATTCAATAATTATTGTTGAATACCAACACTAGCAAACTTCTTTTTGCAATTTTTTGCATGATTAAGAAGTGAACTAGTGCCATTTTTCCTTGTGTCCCCACACAATTCCTTACTACAATAGATGCATCTAGCTTTTTTTTTTCATTATTCTCATTATAGTAAGTTTTAAAATGGTCCCAAAGCCTTTGACATTTGATCCATTTCTTTTTGTTTCTTTGGTTGGGACGTTGCAACCATTGATTCAACTTGAGGTGTATCTCCTACTTGTATATCTTCTCCTGGTGTATTCCCTCCAAATGTATCTCCATGTATTTCTCCAATACTATTATGGTCTCCACCTCCACCTCTATCACTCATCTACAAAAATATATTGCAGGCCAAACAAAAATTGCAATACAAATCTTGATAAATTAAACAAAAATAATAAAACTCAAATCTGCAGTAAACTCACATTACAACTATCAGATGAATAATCTATCTTGAATGAGATAGAAACTCCAAACACCAAAGATATCAAAATATAAAATACAACTGAGTGGAGAGACTAAAGTGCAGAACACTCATCTTTTTTTATAATTAATAAAATAAAAAAATTATCTACAATTCAAAACAACGAAAAAAAAATTAATTAAGAATGAAAGTGAATAAAAGTATATAACTTGTTGCGAAGTGGAATCCAACACCTCCCGAAGGGTGGGTCCTCCGTGTAACGTACCCGAGAGAGCTTATGGGAGTGCGGCCTGCCCCAGTCGAAAAGGGACTGCACTACCATTGTTGACGAGAGGTTAAAGGAATTGATTAGTACTACACATACCAACACGGTGCATCATCTTTTCAAGTGACCCCTTAGTAGAAACTCCAATGTTAAGCGTGTTTGACTTGGAGCAATATTATGATGGGTGACCTATTGGGCCAGTACGTCAATTCTGATGGGCGCTCCTGATCTAACAGAACACAAAGACCATATATTTTCTTCAATGTTCAAGAACATGATTTTTTCTCATCCCTTAACAGTACTTGGGTATATTATACTAACATAAATAGATAATTAAATTATACTAACACAAATTAAAATATTTCACTAACATATCTTTAACAAATTTGTAGACAATGGCCATGGCCAAACAAAAAGTTAGAGAGAAAATAATCTAACTCTGTTGGGAACTGTTGGGAACCCTAGTATATTTGGTTTTGATGATGATCCTTCGAAACACACTTAGTTATTTTGTTTAAACTGTTCTACGTGTAAAACAGATCACTTGATTTAAAGTGAATTCTGTTAAAGAACAGATTAGGAGATGACCTATCATGTAAAAGATTAAATCCTATAGAAGTCATTTCTATAAATAGTTTAGGATGAAGGTCAAGATTTGACGCCAAAAGGAATCGATCTGGTGTAACAGACAGCGACCAGATCGATAGTTACAGCGAAGCACCAGATCAATAGAATCATCAAACTACTAGATGACATCATCCTACACATCATACGCTCCTGCCACGTCAAGACTGAAGCCTATCCAACAGGGATTGGAAAGAGAATCTTCAATATAATATAAAGAAGGAAAGAGATCGCTAACAATCTGCTTTCCATATCTTGAAGATTGAGTCAACGCTATCTACATGGCAAGAACAGATATGATGGACATCATTGATTGGCAATATTCCATCAATCAACAACGGCTAGAATTTTCAATTCAATGCCTATATAAGATTGAAGTTCAAAATCTGGAAAAACAAGACACACGCACGCTACATTGAATGATACTTTCAAGCTCTCATTGATCCAGACTAAGAGCTTCAAGAACTGT
>JAPKLX010003448.1:0-11110 GCA_026898415.1 Leonotis leonurus
CGTTTTGAATCTGTTGGTTATCTGATTATTTTCCTTTGCTTTGGTTCCTGATCTTGTTAATTTTCAGTTGCTTTATTTAGCTATTTAAATTCTGATCCTTGGTCTTGTTTATTTTCGTTTGCATTGTTGGAATCTAGTGTAGAAAAATCCAAATTATTGATTTAAATTCTTGTCGTTTTATTTCTTTTTAGTTGAACGTGTGCAAGCACTAATTTACATTCCCTGTGGATACGAATCTGGAATAATTCCTTATATTACTTGTGATTGCGTGCACTTGCGCAATGTAAATTGTGTTTGACATTTTACACAACAATATGCAACTTTGTAGTAAGTTCGAGATTATGAATGAAAATACTACTTCCTTCTATCTTCTTACCAAAGTTTCTTCCTCACATTTCTTCTATGTTTATTGTTCTTTCGATTATCTCACACTAAAATATTGGTAATTAGATGGGTCAACTGCAATTGGTATCATCCAGTTGATTTATGGCCGACGGTACTCGTCTCAAGGAGCTGCAAAAGGCACAGAAAAACTTGATGAGGTGCTGCTGCAAACGAAGCTCTTAAGAGGGCTGCCTCGGAACAAAAATTTCAAGAACATTTATCAGATATTGACGAAAAGTATGAGCGTGTTTCTCACACATTGGCTGAAATTAAGTTACGATTGTTGAATTTGGGTCAGTCTAGTGGAGCTTGAGAAAATTTTGTGTTGGGTAGTTATGGGTTTACACCTTGTTCAGGCAGATGGAAGTCTAATTCCAATTTTATTCATACACAACTACCTCGTATTGAGTTTCCCAGATTTGATGGTATTAATCATATAGCTTGGATTCTTAAATGCAATAGCTATTTTTGTTAGTGTTTGTATACCTCCAAGCATTCTTAATGCTTAGACGTTGTACTTGTTTACAATTTCATTTAACGAGAAAAATATTTCTATCATTAGTTTGTGATTTATTTTCTATGATTATTTATTTGCAAACAAGTTCATTTTCTACAATTTATTGCGGTTATTATGGCTATCCAGAAGTGGAGGGCTTATCTACAAGGGAACAAATTAATCATTAAAACTGACCAACAAGCTTTGCGACACCTTTTAGATCAAAAGTCCATGAATCATGCACAACAAAGGTGGTTGACTAAGCTTCTGGGTCTACACTATAAAATACAGTTCAAGAATGGTGTAAAGAACAAGTTAGTTGATGCTCTATCTCGTTATCCTACTTTTGGTGGTGAGTATGTTGCTATTACGATGGTTTCCCCTTTATGGGTTCATAGAGTAATTCAGAGTTATAAGGAAAATCATTTTATTACTAAAATTCTTGATGCTAAAGCTATTGATACAAATGCTTACAGTATATTTGCATTTGCTGATAATCTCCTTTGTTGTAAAGGGAAAGTAGCGGTAGGTTCTGATCCTACTCTCCAAGCTTCTATACTACAGAAGGTGCACAATTCCTCTTTTGGTGGGCATTCGGCCATACAAGGTACTTACATGAGGCTCAAACATACGTTCTTTTAGCCTGACATAAACATCAAACTGGGGGTATACCTAATTTACAGTCCTTACCTATTCCCTATTCGGCTGGGAAAAATGTCATTTTGGTGGTTATTGACACTTCACCAAGTATGGGCACTTCTTGGCACTTGCACATCCTTTGAGAACTGAAACGGTAACTAATTTCTTCCTTGACAACATCTACAAGTTGCATGGCCATGCGGTCAGTATTGTGTCAGATAGAGATAAGGTTTTTGCATGTACCTTTTGGAGAGAATTGTTCAAATTAATGGGTACTAAATTGGAATTTTTTTCTTCATACCATCCTGAAAATGATGGTCAAACAGAGAGATTGAATTAGTGTTTGGAAAGCTATTTAAGGTGTATGATAAGCGATAGTCCTCGACAATGGATGGAATGGTTAACCTTAGCAGAGTATTGGTATAACTGTTGGGAAGTGGATTCCAGCACCTCCATGTATCGTACCCGAGAGAGTTTATGGGAGTGCGACCTGCTTCAGTCAAAAAAGGCATGCACTACCGTTATTGATGAGAGGTTAAATAAATTGATTACTACTACTCATACCAACATGGTGTATCATCTTTTTAGCTGACTCCTTAGTAGAAAATCCAAGGTTAAGTGTGCTTGGCTTAGAGCATACAATGATAGGTGACCTACCAGGAAATGTCCTAGGTCAGCCTGTCTGTCACGACCCACCTTTACTAAGGATAGCAAAGTCGGAGAAAACCATGACTAAGGGAGGAAATATAGAAGCGGGAAAAGAAATGAGACTAATACGAAGATGAATATCTGGTAAGTGCTTCGAAAGAGAATAATTCGTAACTTGAAAGTCTATACTAGATAACCGATGTCAAAATACATAGTTCATTGTTCATAAGTCTAAAATACTGAATACTAATCTAAGTGTCTGCAGTGGAAATTGGATCAATTTCTAAGTTTACATGTATGCAGACATGCAAACCCCCAAGAGTTACTACTAGATGAGTTCGACAAAACCTTCTCTTAGCACTCCTCCTTTCATCACAGCTCAACCTGCACATTTAGAAGTATATGCAGGGCTGAGTACAAAAGTACTCAGTAGACACGTGCCAAAATCGCATACGTACATATATAACTGTCATTGCCATATCACAGTGAAACATAGGGATTTTATCTGAAAGAAACCTATGTTCACTAAATTTTTTTGTGGGATCTAAAAGTTTGACAGCGCTGTCTAAGTTCTTTAGTAATCTACAATATCTGTAACTTCTGTGTGCCAGGAAGGTGGCCACCTCCCACGGACACTTGACCGGCCAACCCGCTAAGATGACTCACGGTCCAGGTGTACACTAGTCCGAGTGGGGTTACTAACCCACTAGGACCCGAATTCGATTTTCATAATCATAACAGATATGTATCATACAAAAATCTAAAAATTTTATGGCAAGACAATACTTGAAACATATTTTCAATTCAAAAGCTATTTGAAAAGAAAATCATAAATGCGGATAACACACACATATTTTTAGTTGTATAAGAAAGCCTACCACTATGAGTTTTTCTTCTCCTTCTAAGATTAACCTCTTCCTTTCTTCGGATTCCCACTCCTGTAGTAACCTTTAATCAACTTCATAATAAGATACTCGATTTGAGTATAGATTCTTCTTTTAACTCCTTTTAAGTGAAAATGAAAATAATATTTTATTAATTCGAGAATTAATCTCGTATCTTAGTTGTACTCGTCCTTGAGTACTTAAGATATATTTTTAAACATTCTTATATAATTCTATTGTAATTATAATCATAATTTTTCAATTTATGATCATTCTTTTATGTGATTAATTTGATACGGTTAATCAAATTAATAATAATATTCTTCAATTTAGAGTATTCTTCTTCCAAGACTTTTAATTGATTAATAATCTTTTTTTTTTTGGAATATTTTAAATCCTTGAGAATTATTTTTAATATCCTTATAGATTAATATAATTCTTTTGGGAATAAGAGTTGGGCTTTGGTATTTAATTAAACCCTACCTTTAGTATAGCCCATAAATAATTATCTTTAACATTCAGATTTATAGCTAGCCCATCAATCTATTATTTTCGGCCCGTTTAATATGGAACTCGGCCCAGTAGCCTTAAAATTTTTGGCCCACTCTCAAGTCTCCCACTTCTAAAATTTTCTCTCCTACACTCTCTTTTTAACCCACGGTTGCAAAGCAACCGCAGCTGCCCCCTCTTCTAAAATTCTCTCCTACACTCTCTTTTTAACCCACGGTTGCAAAGCAACTGCAGCTGCCCCCCTCTTCTAAAATCCTCTCCTACGCTCTCTTTTTAACCCATGGTTGCAAAGAAACCGCAGCTGCCGCCGGTTATCAAGTTTTCCTTTATGGTTATCCTCCACCACAATTCTCCCTCAACTATTATTTTGAATTGTCTAATGATGATGCTATCGACATTATGGAGTGAAGGAGACTGGTGATGGAAGCTTAAAAGGAGAATATTTGCCAACCTCAAAATCGTATGAAGGTATATGCAGATCGGAAGAATATTGAGCGAGAATTTCAAGTTGGTGATATGGTGTATTTAAAACTACAACCTTTTCATCAAAATTCAATTTCTTTAAGGAAGAATCTTAAATTTTCTTCTCGCTATTATGGGCTATATAGGATTATTGAGAGTATTGGGAAAGTTGCTTATAAATTGGAACTGCCTGAATCATCTGGGTTACATTCAGTTTTCCATGTTTCTTTGTTAAAAAAGTGTTTGGGAAATAAGGTTGTACATGTTCCTGATTTATCTACTACTAATGAGGCTGATATTTTTTTGGTTGCGCCTTATATGTTTTGGCTAGTCGCATAGTGTGCCTTCATGAGCAAGACATCTTCCAACTTCGAGTTCATTGGCTAAATTAATATGAAGGTTCTGTTATGTGGGAAGATCTAAATTTTTTATAGAAAAATTTTCATCCTTTATTTATTGCACAACAGGTTTTCTTAGCAAACCAGTGAGCTGCTAAAGTAGATGACTTTGCATACCAACTCATTGCCCAGGAACAGAACAACTCACTACTTAGAACAGACCACTGACACAGGCCAACACACTTATCATGTCAGGCCACTGGATAGTTTGACAGAACAACTAACATACTTTGGAGTAGGTTGATGATGCATGTCGATGTAATCAACCTGACTTGTCTTCATAGCTAAGCTGACAAGAAACAACACGATGGAGTCAACCTTTTATCAAAGAGGTTGATGTCGACCTGATATGGATTTCACATGTTGATATTATGTGATATATTCATATTGTGGGGAGTTAGCTCAAGGTGTATTGGAGTCGACCTGCCCTCATGCAGGTTGACATATCAACCTAACCTTATGAAATCCAGTGAGTTGATCAACCTAGTTTGGAGGGAGCTATAATATATCTAAATGGATAAACTTAACTCATATATCACATCATCATGCCACTTATGACTAATTCCAACGGCTAGAAGTACAATCAGTATCAACGACTATATTGAGCATTTAATGCTATCATGAAAGGAGCACACTCGTATCCGACAAGGACGGCGCAATCAATGCAATCATCATTAATGTTGCAATGACAAGTTTTTAAATACTATGTCTATAAATACTTCAAGCTTTTTTCAAAAATGGTGTTTGATCATCTTCAACTCAGAAAAGAACTTAAAAGCTGCAACATTCTCTCCAGATTCCAGAGTTTATACAACACTAGTTAGATCAAAATATACATTATTGAGTGTTATAAATTAGAGAGACATCATCATATTTGTGGAGATAAAGCAACTAGAACTTACAATAGATTCAAACCTTCAAAGCACATAGTTATAGTTTCCTCCATAGCCAAAAGCTTCGAGGAAGAATGATTGAAAATCTGAATCATATCTCGTACTCAACGAGTTTAAATAAGAGAGTTGTAATCTCGTACTCAGAGAGAATAAATAAGAGAGTTTGTGCTCGTACTCAATGAGGATAAATAAGTGAGGGATCCAAGGTTAAGGGATTCACCGATCTAGCATTGATTGATCGTGGACGTAGGGGATTTCCCAAACCACGTTAAATATTGTATGTTCTTTTATGTTTTGCATTGCATTGGTTTGATTTTTTGTTTAACATTTCACTAGCAAGCTTTTCTCAAAAAGTGAGTTGTGCATCTTGAATCAACCTCCTAAAGATCACTCGGTATAAACAAAATATTTCTAAGTGTAAGAGTTGAAGGAACCCGTTTGAGGGACTCACAATACGCAGGATCCACATATCTAATAATTTAAATAAAGAAAATAATTCTAAACAAAAATACCACGTATGAAGAAATTAAATGCAGAATTAAATTAATAACTTTTCCTTTGCAAATCATCTTCTTGTGGAGAGACGATTTGAATCGCCGACTACAAACCGCAATCCACTCCGATAAGTTATTTCCGACCTTCGAAACTTCTAATCCATTATTCTCACCTAATTCGACTATCGTGTGGGCGATAATCCGACGTGGTTTGTCGAAAAGGGAAGAATCAAATTCTCATTGTGAAAATACCTTAAATTTGAAAAACACACATTGAAGGTAAACTATGTGTGGTTTGAAACACACACTAGTGTGTGTTTTGGAAGTGGCGAAAATTGCTTGTAGAATGTGAGTTTTTGGCCACCTCCTCCCTCTTATTTATATGTGTAATTTAGGGTTAGGTTAGGGCTTTAAATGAGAATGAGCATATACCTTCCAACATAAGACCAAACTCAACCTTATCTCTAATATTTTCTTATCTAATTAATTGACCAAGTTAAATTCTAACTTAAATTAATTAATTAATGAATAAGTTAATTTGAACTAATTGACCTGGTCAAATCTTGACTTTACTTAATTAATTTTCCAAGTTAATTTTGACTCCAATTAATTACTCTTGGAAATATAATAAAGTATTATTATTATATTAATATTTAATCAACTTCACTATATGATAAATATTGAACTATATGGCGCCTACTCAAATTACAGATATAATCCCCCTTTTATCATTAATTATATCTAACATTAAGATTCTTAAATCCATTAATTAATTGAGTTCGCTGACAACTCAAAATTAATTAATATGTTTATACGTAAGTGATCAAATTCAAACTTTAATTATTAGAAATGGAATAAATTCTGACCGGCCGAGTTTCTTTTATAATAAACTTTTATGAACGTCTCACAGGGATTTAATCAACTCGGGGTTTACTGAGACGCGAATTCATGCGACAAAAAATGAGCACTTCTCGCTAAACCAATCACCACTACCCAAGACATTACTATATAGGGATACGAAAAACTCGCAGGTGCAAATGAATCAAAGCAATGCATAATCACCCGTGTATATTCATGACATCATCAAAAATTAAGAAATAAATAATTTTCGAGACCTCATTCTTAGCAACAACACGAAGAACTTATCTCACTGTGAATAATCCTCACCATGCTCATGACATTCAGTCAATCTCAAAATTCATATATGCATAGAAATCAATCCAACAAACTATGAGAATATTTATACCATTAATTCAGAACCAATCAAAAGCATACCAAATTGTTCCCATGCCACAAATTCAGAAAATTAAGTCAAACAAACACACATAGGCAGTATGGAAATATCTCACCAATTTTCCAGATCAATGCGATAACATATTCACCAATTTCATTTTAAATTTCTCCTTTACAATGTCTCCACCACTTTGTCCATTATCCTCCACTAATTTTTGGCAAAATCATATGCTCGGAATGTTAAGGTGATATTTAGGCCACATTTATTTGGACAAAGCAAGTGAAGGTGGTTGAATAAGTCCACACATATCACAAATTTTAGGTTTACATACATCTTCGTCTCCACTCACTACAACATAGCTCAGTGAAGTGGAGTTGGTCTCCAATTTCGATGATATCTTTACAACAGATAACATATGTAGCAAACTAGGGCCATAATGAAAAATGGAGGATTTCATCACAACAAAGAGTATGGATGCACAAATATGGAAAGAGAAATCCACCCCAAATTCATAAAAAGCTTATGCACCACGAAAAGTAGACATCCATTCCAAGATATGGCTTTTTGTCAAAGGCATTGAGGTCGTCGTGTCCCAAATTTTCATAGATGTTATCTGATTTAGACAGTTTAATTATAGCGGTAATGGGTGGAGAATGGAAATTAGGGTTAGAAAGAGATAGGAGGAGGAGAAATAGAGAATCGTTTTTCGCTAAGAACAAAGTTAGAGAAAACATCAAATAAAAATGAGGCGCCACATTTGAGATGGATTAGGTTTTATTTAGTGGGCTAATAGGTTAATTAGAGTATATTTTTGTTGAATTTGTATAATGTGATAGAGAATAAATTTGCCAAAAATGAAAATAGAACTACATTATTGGGGACGACCCAATACGAAAAGTATGACTACTTTGTTGGGACATATGGAGTATTAATTATGATTTATTTTATTATAATATTAATTGACATAACAATTATATATTTGACATGAAATATGTAACATAAAAGTGGAACACTGAATCTCTATATGTTCGATGAGACATTGAGTCTCCATTCTGTAAGATAATTAGTAACATTGTAATGATTTTTAAAGTTTTAATATTTACTCTCCTTTGAGTAAACAAGTATAGTTCTCGTGTAATGCACAGAGTATAGATCGAATATTTACACAATTTTGTAAATATCATAAAGAATATTGACATTATTCTTCTTATAAACATAAGAAATTAAAATTACTAATTCCACAAAAGCTCAAAAAATTATTTGTTCTTATTACTATAATTTATAAAGTTTAGAATATATTTTTTAAAATTAGTATTTATGTTCTCATTCACCCTTTTTCATAATGATCATCAAAAAATTTAAAATTCATCTACAATCATAACATCAACAATAAATCCAAAATAATAATAATAACATGCATATACATATATAATATGATTTAGAATTACATCAACAATGAAAAATTATTATATTACATAATAATTAATATGATATTTAAATTTTCTAAGAGTATACGATTGAAAGCTCAAATTAACAGAAAATAATTTATTTTATCTTCTCTTAATCAACGATCTATAATATTATAAGCATAACCCATGAATAATATATATATATACACACATAAATGTGTGAATACATGTGTGTGTGTATATTATTTAAAGTTTTTCTTCTAGTGCAATGATAAATGAATTATTCAACTCAATAGAACTAACATGATGCAACAAATATAAATTTTATTTTGAATCTTTATACAAAAAATTATAAGCCATTTTAAGAAAATATAAAATAATTGTTTATCATATAGATATACAAAAGTGGCAATATCCACGACTCCAAGCTTGCAAGATCATCTGATGGAATAAGAGATGATATATATATATATATATATATATTGTCTGTATATATAATTTTGTAATGACAAAAAATGTTGATCACAAACTTCAGCATTATCCTCATTATACATTGTTAAATTACTATATCTTATCATCACATCAATGGAAATATTTCATATTTAGAAGAAATATCAATCAGAATCTTCATAATCGTTGTTGAACAATGAAGAGGAAGAACATGTCGTCCAAGTAGAAAACAAATAGAAGCAGGGGCGGAGCTACGTGTATTGATGGTGGGCTAATTGCCCCACCTCAATTCTAAATACTAATACTCTTACTATTAAAAAAATTAGAAATATACTTAAACTTGCCCCTTCAATTTTTATTTTAAATATGGGCAAAAGAGAAATTTGACTTTTATTCTTTCTCATATAGTTTTTGTTTTATATACATGACATGAAATTTAAAAGATGTATAGAATAAAAGGAAGACAGAGAATGAGAAATATGGAAGAGAAAAGGACAGAAGTCTTACAATCAACTTTTTCACTTTTTCACTTCATTCTTCCAAGTTTGAGACTTTCAGTCGTCTTCTTCTTTCTTCACTCTTTCATTAAAATATCAAAATCTTCATTCAAGATATATAATTTAAATTTATTATCTTTATTTTATAAATTCAGCTTTAAATTTCAAAATTCAAACCATGTTATAAATATGTGAATGAAATGTGTTAATTTTGTTTTCAATTTATGGTTGTGAAAAATATAATAATTTGAGGCTTTATAGTCAAACAAAACTAATATAAATTTACTGTTGAATATTAATGTTGAAATTTAGTGAATTTTTGGTTTTGTAGATAGAGAAGAAAAATTGAGGAATTATTGGCATATTAGGTTTAAGTACAAAGAGAATGGATATCTTGATTAAATGCTTAGGGTTATAAATAATAAATGTTATTTTAATGAGAATCTAATATTTTTGTTTGATTACATATTTTCTTTGAATATTTATGTGATTGAGAAATAATATGATTGAGGGTGCCATGACTTTTAATGATGATTTGATTCAACAATTTATTTAAAATCTCATTTACTATATTTTATTATCAAATAGGAATGCATAAATTTGTTATTAGAAAATCATAGGTGATGAATGAAGAGACAAATCAAAGAGAAAGGACGCATCAAGAACAAGTGGGTGTCTCTTCAAAGAAACCTCGAGTTGATGTCAATTTGGATGATCTCCCTGCATACCCGGGTTTAAGGACAAATATTTTAACTCATGATCCTAATGATCGAGAATAAGTAAAAAGAAGTTACTTGCAGAAAGAGCATTGTCAGCCTCGCAATCACAATTTTCCACAAATAATATTTGGTAAGTTTTCAAGAAAATTTTGTTCATCTTGGTTCAATGAATTTTAGAATTGGTTGGAGTATAGCGTAGAGAAAGATGCTGCATTTTGTTTATGTTGCTATCTATTTCATTTCGATTTCGGAAAACAAGTTGGTGGAGATTCATTTACTACAGTTCGATTTAGTAATTGGAAAAAAAAGAGTTGCTTACTAAACATGTGGGTAGTTCTAACAACACACATAACTGCTTCAGTTATATTTGTAGGCAATCTGAGCAAACTCGTAGTCTTTACAGAGATAGATTAACTGCTTCAGTTGACTGCATTCTATATTTGTTACATCAAGGCTTAACTTTTCGAGGATATGATGAATCTGAAAGTTCCTCCAATCAAGGTAATTTTCTTGAACTACTGAAATTTGTTGCTAATCATAATGAATAGATAAAGAGTATTGTGTTTAGAAACGCTCTAGAGAATAACCAATTAACTTTTCCAGATATTCAAAAGGATATTGTGCATGCTGCTGCTCTTGAGACGACCTATGCAATAAGGAAAGAACTTGGAGATGATTTTTTTTGCCATATTAGTTGATGAATCTCATGATGTATTCGATAAAGAACAAATGATTGTTGTTTTACGGTATGTGAATTCGAACGGATTTGTTGTTGAACGTTTCCTTGGAATTGTTCATGTTAGTGATACTTCTTCTATGTCACTAAAGAAATCTAGAATTAGAAGGTAGTGATATTGTTGGGAACCCTAAAGATTGTAGTGTTGATGATGGTATCTCGAAACACACTTAGCTTAGCGCTAATCTGTTCCTCATGTAAAACCAGATCACTATGGATAAGATGATTTCTGTTATGGAACAGATTAGGAGATGACT